>BMAC01000181.1:79315-128492 GCA_014905375.1 Phtheirospermum japonicum
CAGAGTTCACGCTCTGTTTCGTGCAGATGGCGGCGATATTTGTCAGAACGATCGGCGAGCGTTGGAACCTCGCCGGCGGTGACAGTCAAGCGACCAACTGTTTCGGCCAGGTCCGCCTTCTCCTCTTGAAGTTGGCGATTAACTTGTCGGAGTTCAGCCCATTCCCTTTTGTAGAAACGTTTCTTCTGCCGTTTCCTTTCCAGAAGTCGGAAGAGATAACCTACCTTCTCCTTGAGCGCGACCAGTTGGTCGGAAAGCTTGAATTCCTCCACGATTAAGGAGACGTTTTTTCTCTTCACCACATTAAGCTCTTCGATCAGAGGAGAAGAAGACATTCTCTGAATGATTGATGGTGAATTATGTAGGCATGAGTGCATTTAAATAAAGACGCGTGTGAAAGGGAATAAAAAAGTACTAGGGTTTCCAGAAAATCAGGAAACCCTAAAAAACTAAAAGTCGCAACAAGACAAAACATTGAATTAAAATTATGTTTGATTACAAGACAAGCGTTGGGAAAAGACAGGCCAGCCACACAGGCAAAACATCAAGCCTATCTATAAGAACAACAGGGTATGGAAGGCTATGGCTCTGCATCCAGCTCTGCAGCTAATTGTCCCACCGCATCCTCAATCAGGGCACCAGGGGATGCTCCACCTGGCAACTCACCCAGACCAGCGAAGGTTGGGGAAGGAGATGAGTCAAGGATAGCTAGGGCAAGATACCGGTCTGGATGAGATGCAGCAGGAGGAGAATGGAAGAGAGAAAGGATATGCTCCGCAAACTCCGTAGCTTCTGAAAGGTGTAAGCGATCCTGCTCCGGGGCGTAAACAAAAGAGGCAGGCTCAGGAGGATTCTTCAGTGGAAGGGCCCGATTGAAGACAGCGCTGGGATCAGCCGCATTGATAACACTCCACTTAGCCTGCTCGTCAAGGGCAAAGTTGTAATAGTTCATGGCCTCGGGAAGAAGCAGGGAATAAAGCTCTTTGGATCCTAGGAAAGCCCTCTTGGCCTCCTCCCTAGCCAGTTGAATTAGTCTGAGACCTTCCACGTAGCCTAGGAATTCCATCCTCCACTCTGCCTTAGCTTTGTGCAGGGATTCGTCCGCCAAACTTCGGGCCTCAGCTAAGGCTTCGTCCCTAGCCTCCGTACGAGAAGTCTCGATCATTTTTTCTTGCGCCTTGCGCACCTCCTCCGTCTCAGCCCTTGCTTTTTTGAGCTCTTCCAGCTGCTTCTTTAGTTGCACTCCCCTCTCCTTGGCCAGAGTCCTGATGCGCTCCATTTTCAGGACGAGCTCCTTATTCTCCTTAACTACGTCAAACTGGATCAAAGATCTAGACATACGAGTGGCTAAAAGTGCCTTCTTGGAGGTAGCCTAAAAAAAAAAAGAAAAGAAAAAGGGGAAAACCTTTAGCCTGGAGGCAAATCATGAAACGGGGGTACGAGGAACAAAATCTTACCCGGGCTTCATCTTGGCACCACAACTCCAGGAGCTGGTGATCCGTCAGTCTTTCCAGGTCCGGCTGATCTGCCGGAGCATATACTGCACGGCAGTCTCCCCCGAGCAGTTGGCGATTGAATTAATCGGCGGAGGAACGCTGCGGGTACTAGCAGAAGGAATGTTATGGACTGAGGGGATCAGAGCGTGGATGCGAGGGGTTGTACGTGGCCTCTTGGACAGAGGAAGTGCATCTTCGTCCGAGTTGGAAGAGGAAGGTCTGGCAGGTACAGATTGCGAAGGCAGTGGCGCAGGACCAAAGCTGATCTCTTGGGAGGAGTCCTGCACAGGATTAGAAGGCCCCACCCTTGGCTCGACAGTCCTGGGAGGTTCACCAGCTTTCCTTTGGGCTGCTTCGATCATCTCGCGCATCATCTTGCCTGAAAAGCACCAAGAAAGAGGGTTAACAATATTATTAAAAAAATCCAAAACAGAGGGAAGGAGGAGGTCGGTCACATGGACATGATTCTCGTTCAAGGTGGAGATGATTTTCTTTATGCGGGAGGACCTATTGGTTGAAGATAGCGGAGGGTATGATGGTAATCCTTCAATGGGCTTAGGATTAAAGCCCCAATCTTCGCTACAATATATGAAGAAAAATTTCTTCCTCCAATCCTTATTGGAGGTAGGGAGTTTAGATAGAAAGTGGACCCCGGGTCGGGCCGTCAAGTAAAAATAACCCGGAAAAGAACTCTTCGCTTGGAAAAGTTGGAAGAAAGTATGGGCGGAGGGATCCAGACCCGCATAGCGCATGGCCAAACTGTAGCAAACCATGATGCGAAAGGAATTAGGGGTAAATTGGAAAACGGGAATTTGATATATCTTGGCTATTTCCAGCATCAAGGGATGTACAGGGAGGTGTAGGCCTGCTTGGAACTGGTCTTGATAAAAGGTCAACCATCCGGCGGGTGACTGACAGGCCAATATACCTGCCGGAGGGCAGTAAACATCAAAGGGATCGGCGATTTTATGTTTGTGACGGATTTCCTCTACGGTCCTTTTACTCAGTATAGAGGTAACTTTAGGGTGGTCAGTGGCGGCCGGAGGATACTCTAGGCCCCCAGAGGAAGAAGAGAGGGCAGCCACCGCCGCGGCCTCTGAAGAAGAAATAGATAAGGAATCGGAAATTCCCCCTGGAGGATTCGGCTTGGAAAGGGGGAGGTAACGTCGCCGCCGCAGAAGCAGCCAGCGGCCGAGGAGACGTTATGAAGGAGAAACACTAGAAGACGACGCCATTTAAAAAAAGAAATTAAAATAAGATCAGGGGCTAAGAAAAGTACCTGGCCTGTAAAAGGTTGCCGGAAAAGTTAAACTGAGAAATTTGTGTTGAGGAAGATCACCGGAAATTCGAAGAGAGGAGGGAGGTTTGAGAGATTTAGGAAAGTTGGAAAATGCAAAAATGAGGGATCGGCGGGAATAAAAGGAAATAAGAAAGAATTCGAAAAGCAGGAATCGATTAAAGGGGGATTTGAAAAGATATTTGCATTTAATGATTGGCAGAGGAACAGTGCCCTAGGCGGTGAGCTGGAACGCCACCCGCTCTAGAATAAGGCTGACGTGGCGGTACTGGGGTGTAAAGATAAAGGCCATGGGAAAATAAACTGGCATCATTAATGCATATGATTAGGTTTTGAGAAGGATCTCTTGGGATCCGCGCAAAGCAGGGATAGACCTGTGGGCCCCCATCTCTGACGAACACTCTTGGAATACATCAGCTCTGCCCCAAATAACCGTAGGGGGGAGGAGTTGATGGGGCAGCCAGTTTAATCAGACCTCATTTGGGGTAGATCTGACTTGGAAGATTGGGAGTAAATATGAAGAGAAACAAAGGCGGCTTTTCGTTTGGGTAAAAGTTTGACCAGACCTGTTGGGAAATAGGATGCGTGGAAAGAAGGAAGCAGCTCTTCCTTTTTCCTGAGCTGGAAGAGTGCTCTACCAGACAAGAGAGGAGGAATACCTGTTTGCCAGGATCTGAATAAGGAGACAAGTGGGACCACTTGTCAGAATTGGTTGCGCAAACGGCCCGTGATTTGCGGCGCGTGTTCCCGGGATCCCGACTGGGGTCCCCACTAGGATAAGCTATAAATATCCTAGCCTGGAGGCAGGGAGAGGTATGTTGTTACAAGCATTCCTTCTTATTTTTGGAAAACACCTCATCGCTTACTAACTTAAGCATCGGAGAGGTTTCCCACCGGAAAACCACCGGTGGTCCTTTCTAACCTTTGTTTGTGGTGTAGGCTTTGGAAGCTTGCGGGTTCCCAGGTCTTATCCAGGTGGTTCACTATTTCCGGTCGAAACAATATTTTAGACCAAAATAAATAGACGTGAAAAATGATGGGACTCGTGTTTAACATTCATTTTTTTATATATTTTTATTCTATATTTAATAAATATAAGTTTTGTTCACATTTGCATTTACTATTTTCATTATAAGACATTTTGTTTCCCAATATATATCCCGAACATGACACCCAATGGCCCTCAAAAGAAGAAGGAAAAAAATCTGGTTATTATTCTATTCGATGATTATGTGCCTAGATATAAATTGTTCGGGAAAATGAAATTTTTTGTCTTTTAAGTTGTCCTAGTTTGATATTTAGTTTTTTTTTATTTCATCCGTTTTCTTTTAAAATCTTGCAATTTCGCCTGATTGTCGCCGAGAAAACTTAATTGCACCCTAATTTGCTGATTAGCCGCTGACTTATGTTGATTAGTCTTTAATTTGAGGGATATTCGGCCACGTGGAATCGAATTAAATGGAAAAATTTTTTTATTTGTCATGTAGGCATAAAAAGAGGAGGCAGCCATAAATCACAAATGACTAACCTCGACAAATTCCCGGATGAAACCCACTTCAAACCCCAAATCCAAGCCCAAAAACTCAACCAGCCGCGGCCTGACCGACTCTGACTCAACCATCACCACCGCCGCCCGAAACGGAACCCAACAATTAATAACCCAACGAGAACAGGCCGAAGAACCTGCCAAGTCACTATCTCCACGCCTGCCACCGTGCCGCCGATCGATTGGCTGAGTCAGGCCAAACCATTCTCAAACTCCCAGCCTGACTCTGCTGTAACCGTCGTCAGAAAACCCCACAACCAAAAATCGAGCCAAGACCGCTACATCCATCGCCATCACTGAACCACCGCTTTCCATCGCAAACGGCTGAACCCCAGCCGACAAACCACCGGAGGCACCCTAGACCACTGCCGTTCAACAACCATCCACCTAGATGGAGCCCAACGGCCCCATGCATCGAATCGCAGCTGCCGTTCGCCGGAATCGAAGGAGATAGATCCGACCAATTTCGAAAATTTGGGGAGAGAAATCACCACACTTGGTCGTCGCCGTCTCCCGCTGCGTGGCATTTTTGCCGGAAGACGCCGCCGTCTTGTCAGTCCTTTCAGCCGCCGGCGACGATCAAGGAAGGCGGAGGTTCTTGCTGCGGTCGCAAATTTCTAATTTTGGAAATGAAAGAAGAAAATAAAAGGGGCTGATGCAAATTAAAAAAAAAATCGATTTAATTCAATTTCACATGGCCTAATATCCCCCAAATTAAAGACCAGTCAGCATAAGTTGGTGCCTAATCATCAAATTAGGGTGCAATTGAGTTTTTCCGACGACAACCGGACGAAATTGCAAAGATTTTAAAAGAAAACAGATGAAATTGAAAACAGGTAAAAAAAAAAAGGACTAAATGTCAAACTATGCCAACTTAAAGGACAAAAAATCTCATTTTCCCTTAATTGATCTAATCACCGGAGATTTCCCTTATATTTGTCTTCATGAAGATCTATGTTAATCATTAGTGAAAAAAGATCGATTGGCTTAGATTTGGCTACTTATAAATGATGCTTATGGACAGTCATTTAAAATACTTTTATTCAGGTGATTGTTCTGAACTGCCACTAGTAAGTAAAATGAGTGACGCTTATTACTTAGAAGTGTCACTTATAACAAAATTTGGGCGACGCTTATTTCTTTGGAAACGCCACCAATAACAAAATTTGGATAACACTTATGAAATCGTCGCCAATAATAAAACATATATTTTTTTCTTTTTACATTTTATGAACCCTATTTTGATATTAATAAACTTAACCTCAAATCATAGTAACCTAACATGCACATGTCAAGTTCAACTAAGTCAAAACACACATTATTTCATCAAAAATTACCAAACAAAACAAAAATCATCACTTTAATCATGCCAAATATTGGCTCAATCATATTTGATCATAACTGATGCGACCAAAAATATTGGTTCACCAAGAAAATAGAGTGTTAAACTCGAATACATGTTCAACGACTTGATAGACCTCTAGAAATCCCCTGGCGACCTCATCAAACGTGCAAAATAAAACCCAAGACGAGGAGCCCCAATGTAGGCCATTCGGTGCTTAAGTCAAATATTGTTTGAGAGAGATGTGCGAAAGCTCAATAGTGGGTGAGAGCTTAAGACGTTGGATAAAATCAACGTAGAGTAAAAAGTGAGGCATGTGTTCTCTTTATGTAGACAAGAGACAAGAGACGTATTCCCAATCTAGGGTCCTCGTCTTCTGTATAAGAGCTCGTCTCTCCTAAAGAAGAGCTTGCCAAAAAATCCATAAGCTCCATGATCCATGATAATTAGAGATGAGAGAATTATTTCATATAAAATTGTATAGAAAGAGAGAATAATGTGAGCTCCATGATAGAGAGAATGGTGAAGTTGAAGTTATTAAATAAGGGCCTGAATCCCCTATTTATAAGATTAATTAGTCTTATCCACCAACCAATAGGATTCCTTCATAAGATGGGATTGAATCTCCTAATTGTACCCAATATCCATAATTAGGAAATATTCTCATACTAGGAATCTTAATTCCCATAATTACATAATAACCATAAAAATATATTATTAGCATGTTTCAACCTACCGGGACCTAGAATCTTCTACCCCTTTCGCTACTTTCTTACCATATATAGTCAAGTCGGTTTTTGATATCATATTATCTAGTCCCCCATATTTTAGTTGATTGAGGTACAGAATCAGGTAGAATATATAAAAATTAAAGATTTCATTTATCCGACCTAAAACAGGTTGGTCAAAAAGCCATTGCATACCATAAACCATAACCGTGAAATATTACTTAAGCATCGCCTTATAACCTTAAACCATTTTTTTAGTCCGCCAGAACCCCATACCATAATCCATAATAGCCCATTAGGGCCCAAGATTGCGTTAATCATAAAGCCCAACTCCAAATACCAAGCTATTATAATACCATTTACCTCATAAGAGCTCACCACTCTCGTATAAGAGCTCGCCGCTCCTATACAAGAAGTCGCCACTCTTATAAATATCTCGTCTACCTATAAAAGGATTGCCCCCTCTAAAGGTAAGATCGCCTCATAAATCCCTAAAAAACCTACATGCATACCGACCTAAATAAATGGCAACTCATAACCATGAGAACCATAAAATCTATCGTCGAACTTAATAAGTGTCAGCTCATAACCATGAGAACCATAAAATCCATCGCCAACCTGAATAAGTGTCGGCCCATAAAAACATAAAAATCAACCATAACCATTTACATGATCGAAAATAGGTCAGCGAAAAAACCATTTAGCGTACCTAAAACATCTCGACCGAAAAACTATTGCATACCCTACGCATATATTTGGATCACGTAACTATGAAGCAACCATTGACCTAAAATAGGTTGGTCAAAACCTCAATCATAAAAGCATCTACTTAATCATGGCCTAGTAACCATAAAATATAAATTTGGAACACCATAAGACTTGCCGAGCTCATGAATCATCCTAAAAATTGTTATCCAACTATCACAAGGTGGCCAAAAGTCATCATTGCATATCAAACAAAGTGAAACCATATTGAAACATACCTAAAAATCCACTCAATCCCCCATGTTTAAATAGGTAAAACCATATAACAACAACACAAGGCCGAGAAAGTCTCCCAGTCCCCCATATTCAAATAATGAGAGTAAGATAATTCAACCAGGTCGCATCAACACATAATCAAGTAATCATATAATATACTAATCAAATATAACCATATAGACATCCTGATGAAACGCCCCAAGGAATATGTTGATCAAACATACTCCCCTAAACTCATGACAACCAAGTAAGAAATATGTTAACCAAACATATTCGGAGACACATAATCAATAGTCGCAAAGAACATGTAAATCAAACATGCTCCTCATAGCAGAGAATATGTAAATCAAACACATTCTTTTACCATAAAATCATCCATCCATCCATCACCGACCTAATGAAAGCGTCATCCCATAATCATGTCCATAATCCATCGCCAACCTAGTGAAAGCGCCAGACCATAACTATAAGAATCATATCCATAACCATAAACCATTGCCAACGTAGTAAATCAAACATATTATACCATATAATCTAATGGAATGCAGATGATCTGTTCTATGTAATGAGGTTGCTGAGTTCGTAGATGAGATCGCGAGAATAAAGTTGAGGTTATAGAGAACATGTTAATCAAACATATTCTTCACAACTTAGATCATGAAACCATCAATTTTTAAAAGCCATAGAGACTTAGAACTTATCTGTGATATTAGCAAGTCTACAATTTGA
This sequence comes from Phtheirospermum japonicum, assembly GCA_014905375.1. Lineage (NCBI taxonomy): Eukaryota > Viridiplantae > Streptophyta > Magnoliopsida > Lamiales > Orobanchaceae > Phtheirospermum > Phtheirospermum japonicum. Next base: position 87,435 of record BMAC01000181.1, read on the forward strand.
GAGTTCACTTGTGTATTCTCACGTATTTTGATCAAGGACTCGATGTCCCTCTTTTCACAGAAGACGCCACTAGATGCGAACAAAAAGATTGGTTCACCAAGAAAATATAGTGCTAACCTCGAATATATGTTCAGCGACCTGATAGACCTCCAGAAAGCTCCTGGCGACCTGATCAAACCTACAAAATAAAACCCAAACCGAAGAGCCCCGGCATAGGCCCTCCAATACTTAAGTAAGATATTGTTCGAAAGAGATGTGCGAGAAACTCAATAGTGCGCAAGAGCTTAAAACTTAGGATAAAATCAATGTAGAGAAAAAAATGAGGTATGTGTCCTCTTTATATTGACAAGAGACAAGAGACGTATTTCCTATCTAGGGTCCCCGTCTTCTGTATAAGAGTTTTCCTCTCCTAAGGAGAGATAACCATAAAATCCGTAAGCACCATGATTCATGATAATTAGAGATGAGAGAATATTCCATATAAAATTGTATAGAAAGAGAGAATAATGTGAGCTCCATGATAGAGAAAAGGGTGAAGTTGAAGCTATTAAATAAGAGTCTAAATCCCCTATTTATAAGATTAATTAGTCTTATCCACCAACCATTAGGATTCCTTTCATAAGATGGGATTAAATCTCCTAATTGTACTCAATCTCCATAATTAGAAAATATTCTCATACTAGGATTCTTACTTCCCATAATTACATAATAACCAAAAAATATATTATTAGCATGTTTCAACATGCCGGGACCTAGAATCTTCTACCCCTTTCACTACTTTCTAACCATATATAGTCAAGTCGATTTCTGATGTCGTATCAATAACAACTCAAAATTATATTGAAAATCATCAATGACAAACTACAAGTTTTAAAGAACATCGATAAAGTATCTTACCCAAATATTTTGAATCTCGTCGAACTTCATTATTTAGTAAGAAGTTTGATTTGCCCTCTAATACATTGTTGTTCTGCTTCTACTTCAAGTGATTATAACACTAAGGCAATTACTTTCTAGGAAATAAAAAATAGAAACAAAAATATACTTGAACTTATATGCTTCCAGCAATCTGAGAAACGACTTTCTATGCATTTGTCGAAACCTCACTGGAAAAATAAATAATAATACTAATAATAACAAAAATAATAATGATAATAATAATAAAAAACTGAAAAATAAATTAAGAGTTTTGCAGTTGCATATATGAATTATTCTACGCCGATGCATAGAAAATATTTACCACCATATATTTGCTTTCAGATAATTTTTGGACATTTAACTTTGTTCGACATCAAAACACATTTAAAAGGGAGAAGAAATAAAAAAAAATACTAATAACAAAATATCTTACATTGTGCGTTGATATTGTAGATCAAATCTCCACTCCCTTTCCTGATGTAACTCACTATGTTTGTCTATTTTAGTTGTTGAAGAGGCAAAATCTTCATTTTTATAAACCAGATGCGACTACAAAGATGATACATTGTGGATTGTAAATGACATGGAAAATAGAAGAGAAATAATTAAAAAACTTCTCTGATGGTAAATGTGGATTGTAGGGAATAATTGATTATTAATTGATTAAAAAAAAGAAGATAGAAACAATTAATTAATATAACATAATCAGAAAATTAGGAAATATGTGAAATAGACATTGTCTAGCACACCATACACCATCTAAATGTAGATGGTGTGCTAGACATTGTTTACAATTTTTTTGCACATAAGATTATTTTTGACAAATATATTACTTCAATTGACAATGCATCGGAGATGCTAAGACTGACACATTTAACAAACAAATCGTTTCCGAGAAAAAATGGAAGAATTATCAGCCTCCTGTTGTCAATTATCATCAGATTCGCTTTCATCCGACACATGCATTTGAAATCCCCGAGCACAATGAGAGTTCTCTCTAGTAGCTCCCAATTGTCTGTAAAATTTTCATGTAAAATAATGAACTATCGCACCACACATAAAAACTAAATAAAAAGGGTTGTAGACTTACGTATGTTGCATTTTGGTAAAAGGTACAGGACAGTTTGGAGAAATATTTTGCTTCTAAATTGATAGAATTAGCATAACTTAATTAGGTATTATACAAAAAACTAAGTGGATTTGTTATTATTATTTTGAAATCCTTAGATCTGTATCAATCGCTTTATCATTTACAAATCCAGCCGATTTATGTATACATACACTGAACAAATTCAAATCCCCCAAAAAATTAAATTACATTCCAAATCCAGTTAAAAAAACTTACAAAGCAGCCATCATCAATGGCAAAGATATACATCTTCTTCAATACAATATAGCCAAATTATCTAAAGGCAGAGTCCTTGAATTGAACGAAAAGTAGGAAACCCAAGTTTTAAATTCTTGAAATCATGATATCTAGCTCGTCTTTCAGCAGCGGAGCGGCGACGGCCATGGTGGATGATGGAAATGATTTCCACAGTAGTTTTCATGGTTTGGGGAATTGATTTTCAGTGTAGTTTTCTATCTTTTCATTTTTTGTAGATAAGAAATGGAATTCGGAAAAATGGATTTTGATGAGAGAGAATAATTAAAATGAAGTACTCTAATAATGCCTTGGATGACCCCTCTTATTTAACACTTAGAAGCGGTTTGATAAAGAAAAGCGCCACCCCCTATTTTATAATTATTGGAGACTGTTGCACTCTGAACCGTCTTCTATTTTTGGTGGCGGTTAATTATATGAACCGTCTTCTGTTTTTGTATTTTCACTCAAGTCGCGGTTTACATATAAGAACCATCATCTCTATATTTTTAGCAATAATTTTAATTTAAATCGTCACTTATGAAGCGAGACTAATCAGTGTTTTTGCACTAGTAAATACTTGCGGCTTGAATATTCAATCATTAAATTATCCCGAATATTCCAACACAAACATGAATATATATATATTTCCTTCTCCCATCTCCCCTCTCTCTATAACAATCATTCTATAAATCAAATATATTATAATAGTAATTAATTATTATATCAATAATCATATCAGTTCAATTTAATAATAAAAATTTCAATACCCTATCATGCCCCAACTCCAAAATATCACAGGTTATATGAGATTGAGAAATCTCGCCCTAGTCCTACTCCAACAGGGTTAAGATAGCACCAAAGTTGTACTTCTATTTTTTCAAAGTTATATACCTCTAAATGTTAGTATATAATTATTTCAACATCACCACCACCAATACCAACAACAACAATAATAGTAATAATGATTTGTATTGTAATAACGCCACCTAAATAATAAAACTCCAAAAATCAATAGTGACATAATAATGTAATATCAATCTAATAAAATTGTGGACGCATGATAAACAATGATATATGTATATATATATATATATATATATATATATATATATATATATATATATATAGAGAGAGAGAGAGAGATTTATTATAGTGAACCTAGCCCTGTTGGCCCTACGATCTATCAGGGACGAGCCAAAAAATCCATATGTAATATGAGCTACAATATTAAGGCTTAACCCTATGATTTTAAAGTCGAGCAATGGTTGGACCATAGGGCCGGACCCATATTGACATCTCTATATAAAAATAGAATAATACTCTACCCTTCGGACATATTTACAACACCAAATTTATTTTTTATATTTTCAAACAACAACTTTTTGTTAAATAATTTCGCGATTGGATGCAGTTTTATTTCAGAAAATTCTCATTTTGAAACTTTTTTTTTGAAAATGTTTAAATGCTTATGGTTTATCTCACTTCTAACTTTTTCTCCCTCATTCATTTCAATTATTTTTTAAAAAATAAATCATTCAATCTCTAATATTACACAATTTTTCATAAATTTTACTATTTACTCATTCACATAACTCTACACCAATCTTTATTTTACTTTTTTAATATATATTAAATTTATTGTGATAACTATATTTTCATCTCATCTCCATTCACAACTTAAAAATATTTTTTTCTTAATGTTTTTTCCAATTATTTTCTCTCCTTTGTAGAAATTCCATGAAAATATATCCAATCACTCCCGAAGTACCTACCTGGCTACTAAGAGCAAACACAATGGGTTCAAGTTCATGTTTTTTAACTTGAACCTCATTTTTCCGGGAAAAATGGAAGTTCAAAGTTTAGGGTTTTTGGCTCAGGATATTGAACAAAATTCATGTTGACGAGTGGGACCTCTTTTCCTCCTTTCCTTTTTTCCCCTGTCTTTTCTTACCTTTCGTATATATTTAAAGCTACTTAATGACAATCATATAATTAGTTTAGTATGTCAATATTCCTTAGGTCCTCAATTTTACTAATTTATAATGTAATGATACATAACCATTTCTTTTATTCTGTAGAAAAATTCATCTTGACCACTCTTCTAGCTCAAAAGATACTGAGAACTCAACCCCCACTGAAACATCAAGTAGCTCGAGCTGCAGATCTAGAGTTCGAGGTGGAGGCCGCCCCTGAGACATAGATTCAGGTAGTTGAGGTCACTAAAATGACAAAAGATCAACTGCCCTGAAGAGCTACTGCGAGTATGGGCAAAAAGAAAAAGAAAGTCCATGGACAATCTCGAGTTCAACCATCTTCTGTAGTCTTTGATTGCGAGTCACCCTTGTCAATCCTCGACCTATATCTCCTCCACCTTCTAAGCGCAGACGTGCTAAGGAGCATCAAGCTCGATCTCTCCACCCTTAGCCGGCGGCCTCTTAAATTGCGATGATGTAGATTAATTCCAACCATTTCTTTAAGGCCGAATATTGACACCAGACAAGAAGTTTTTGGCGACCCTCATTATCTCTGATCAGGTGGCCATGATGTCATAACACTTCACGCAGGTAACTCATATATTTCTCATTTTCTTACTTTTACCCATGATTATCTGGATGCAGCTGTAACCCATATTTGCCTCTCTATCCAGCCACCTGCTAGCTAGAGCCGGCAATTTTATGCCCGGCCCATGGGCCGGCCCGTCCTGATTTTAGCCGGGCTTGGGCCTTGAAATACTAGGCCCAAAAAATTGGGCCGTTTTTGGCCCGGCCCAGCAGGCCCAATTTGGCGGGCTGGCCCAGCCCGACCCAATTTGGCCCGCCCTTTAACACTATATTACCTACGATGGGCCGGGCTTGGGCCAATGAAATTGTGGCCCGGCGAAATTTTGGCCTGACCTGACCCGATTTTTGGTGTTGGCCCGATGGGCCTGGGCCGGGCTGGCCCGACCCAGCCCATTGCCAGCTCTACTGCTAGCTGCCAACACTGAAGAGATGTGACTGGATAAATGGAAGAAGGCTACTAGCGAGCTAGCACAACAAGTCAATAAGAAGATTGAGCAGCTATCTCTGACTCAAGGTGAGCTGGATGAAGCCCATCGACGGATAGCAGCTCGGGAAGAGGAACTGGACAACATGTGATGTCAGCTGAAGATGGAAAATTCAAAGATCATTCTAAAGGAATCCGAGCTGCACAACTTCAAGGAGTGTCATCAAGCATAGCTGGAAGACATGCAAGGGAGGTATCAAGTCGAGCTACAAATGAGGGAACGGGAAGTCCATACTCGTGGACTGGAGGAAAGATGAGATCACAGAGTTGATGAAGGTCATTGCACCTTCTTAGGGAGAACAATGGGTGGGTGGTTCCTTGAAGCATACATGATTAACCTAACATCAACTTAACTCCACACCATTGATTTCCTTAAAAAGGTGGGCCAGGGTGCTAAACTGTACTTCAGGACCGCCATTTAGTGAGCTAATCAGCAAATCTAAGCTGTGGGCCTAAACTTTTAGGTGGATTTGGAGTAATTTCAGAAGGACCCTCCTCCCTACGACTTTTTGGAAGGCGACATCAACTAAAACGCCAAAGTGGTCTGGTGGGATAAATGTGTGGCTCAAGAAATTATCTCAACTCAACTAAGCTCCGAGCTAGATGTTCCCTTATACGAGTTTGCTCCTCAAGTCCCCCTAGATACCCCTAATTGTGACTTCTGAATTATAAAATTGTGATTTTTTACTTTATGTAATGTATTTCTAAATTTCGTCGCTCAAGTATATTCCCTTTACTTGCAACAATAACTTGCAATTTCATGGAACTAAGAAAAATAATAACCATAACGCAAGTATAAAAACCTGGGACCATAAATCCCTTGATTATAGCTTTAGATAATATGATCATAAAGTCATTACTCAAACTTATGATGGATCTGTCAAGAAACCCAAACAATGAATCACACCATAGAAACATAAGCCACCTCTGACCTAAACAAGCGTCGGGCTATTATCATAAGAAATCATAAACTTATAAACCATTCTAAGATAAAATCATAACCTATAAGCCATTGCCGACTGAGAGAAGAGTCAGCCCATAACCATAAAACCATAATCCATCGCCAACTTAAACAAGCGCTAGCCCATAGCCATAAGACTATAAACCATAAGCCATTGTCGACTAAACAAGCATCAGCCCCTAACCATAACACCATAAACCATAAACCATCATCGACCTAAAAAAGCATTGTCCCATAACTATAAAACCACAAACCATAAACCATTACCGAACTAAACAAGCGCCAGCCCATAACAATAAAATAATAAATAATGAACCATAGCCGACCTAAACAAGCATCGACCCATAACCATAAAATCACAAACAGTAAACCATCGTAGACCTAAACAAGCGCAAGCCTATAACCATAAACTATCCCTGACCTAAACAAGCGTCAGCCCCTAACCATAAAACTATAAACCATAAAATATGCCAAACTTTAGTCCCATAATTATAACTTCCATTCCATTAATTTCCTTCCGACCTAAATAAGTGTCAGGAAAAGTCATATATAACCATATAATTTTACCATACCGCGTACCTCTTTTCTAGCTAGGCATAACACTTCTTCAGATGGCAAATATTCCAGCTTCTCAACATTGCTTTACCTTCACCATCTTCCAACACATACGCTCCTTCTTTCAATACTTTGGTCACCTTGAATGGTCCTACCTAGTTGGGATCCGGCTTCCCCGTGGTGTATATCACATTGACACGCCTCCACACAAGGTCACCAATACGAAATATCCTTCTCTTTACCTTTTGATCATACGCTGCCTAGATTCTTTACTCGAACCGTTCTACTCTTGTTGCTGCCTTGTCTTTTATTTCAACGATTACCTACAAAGCTCATCTAACCAATCTTTTATTTTCCCCAGGTTTGAAAGCAACTAAATTGCCCGACCCTCTTGCTATCTCCGGTGGAATGACAGCTTCCATACCATAGACTAAGTTAAAGGGTCGTCCTGTAAGCCCATAGAACTAATGGAAATTCTTCAAGTCGTAATCCACCCGTTTTCTGCAACATTAGCTTTATCCCCTGCACTATAATCTTATTAGTAACCTCGACCTGTCCATTAGCTTGAGAATGTTCCACTGAAGAAAATCTCTATTACATTCCCATCATTTCGCACCACTCCTGTATCATGTGTCCATTGAATTGTGTGCCATTATCTGAAATCATTACTCGTGGAAACTCGTACCTGCAAAAAGTGTTATCAAAGATAAAATCCATCATCATCTACTTTTTTATGTTGGTCATAACCTCGTCTTCCACCCACTTCGTAAAATAATCAACCGCGAACACTAGGTACTTCTTCTTGTAACGTGTCTTTGGCAGCTGTCCTACGATATCAATACCCCATTGTGCGAATGGGAGAGACGAGCTCATTACCATCGTATCTCCTGGTGGTACATAGATTATCTGTGCGTGCATTTGGTATTTCTTAAAGGTCATCAAGAGTTCACATGTCATCCCCTTCATTCCTGCCATCCGACTAATGTCTTGCTCTTTGCATTATCTCCGCAGTATCCTTTATGTATACCCTTAACACCCCTAACCCCTCTTCCGGAAATAAACACTTCAGATAGGGCCTAAAATGCAACCTCTTTTATAAGTGTCCATCCATCAAGTAGAACCGAGCTACTATCCTAGCCTCCTTAGTAGATAATTGCATATTATCCTCCATATCTTTGTAAAAAACCTCTTGGGTTGGTGTCCGCCAATCCTCCCTTTCCTCAATATCCATTTTCTTACCTGCCTGCTCCAAACTACTAGTGGGTAATTCCGTTAAGGTAACAGTCTTCGTGCTACAGTCCCCCAAGGCTCCTGCCATCATGGCGAGCTGATCCGCTCTTATGTTTTCAGCTCTCGATAGATGTTCCAATTTGAAATCCTCGAATCGGGTCACCCCTTATGAACTTTCCCTAGATATTTTTGCATGATTTCTTCCCGTGCTTCAAAAGACCCATCTTATTGGTGAGCTATCATCTGAGAATCTGTATATGCCTTTAACCATCTTACCCTCAAGTCGTATGCCATTTTTATTCCCCGTAGTAATGCCTCATATTCAGCCTCATTATTTGAGTCTTTGAATCCAAATTTCACCTCAAAATCTATGTTTTCCCCTTTCGGTCTAGTTAAAAAAATTCCTAGCCTTAGACATCTTATCCTGGTTGGTCTATCTACATTCAGTAATCATGCCTTCTGCTCGAACCCCTCCTCCTCAGAGCGCGTTATCTCCGGCAGGAAATCAGCTAAAACCTGTTCCTTAATTATTGTCATTGGCTCATACACCACGTCATATTCATTGAGCTCTACCACCCACTTTACCAATCTTCCAGATATGATTGGTTTTCTCAGTACTTGTTTAAGTGATAGATTGGTCCTCACCTTAATCCGACGACTCAGGAAGTAAGGTTGCAGTTCCTTGCCATGTAGATCAATGCAAACCCTTCTTTCTCCAAATTTCAATTATTATGCTCCACACACTCAATATCCTGCTTATGTAATAAATAACCCTGTGGCTTTCGGCCTCCTCTCGAATCAATACTAAACTCACTACGAACTCCCGGACTGATATGTATAGGATCAAGTCCTCTTCTAGCATAGGCTTCATCAATAGTGAGATCTCGGCCAAGTTTTCTTTAATTTGAGCCTCTGTTGCTTCCTCTGTCCACTCAAACTTTAATCCTTTCCTCAGAGTCTTGAAGAAAGCAAAGCCCTTCTCGGATGACTTGGAAATAAATTGGCTAAGACCTGTTAATACCTGCACCTATCTCACATTTCGGGGGTGGGGAAACTCCATCATAGCCTGCACCTTCTTTGGATTCACCTCTATGCCTCTTTCCGTCACCATGTATTCTAAAAACTTCCCTGATCAAACCCAAAGAAACACTTATTTGGATTCACCTTCATCCCGTACTACCTCAATATTGCAAAGGCCTTCTTCAAGTCTTCCAAATGAGACTTCGTCCTCTTACTCTTCACCAACATGTCATCCACGTAGACCCCCATGATCAATCCCAACAAATCTTTAAACATCTTGTCCACCAGCTTTCGGTAGATCTCCCTTGCATTCTTTAACCCTAATGGCATGGAGACAAAATAATACATACCAGTTGACTTAGGTTGATCTTCCTTCGCCAATGAGATTTGACGGTTTCTATGGGATGCATCCATCATCATCAGTAGCTCGCACCCTGAAGCTGAATCCATTAGTTGGTCAATATACGGTAGTTGAAGAGTAGATTTTTAGTGGTGTTGAAAATAAAAGTGGGTTCATGGCTTGGTATTATCGAAATTTGATTGACTATAGAGATCAATGTGTTTTTAGCTTAGGAATTAAATGGGAAACTAAAATAAATGGAAATAAATGAAAATAAACTAGAAACTATGGAAAATTATGAGAATAAACGAGGTCTATGAACGTAAGTGCAAGTATTTCGTATGCCTCGTGCATGTGCCATATTGAAATTGCAAGCAATAATGAGAATAAGCAGTAAAAAGCAAGGAAACAACAAAGTACAACTAGAACAACCTAGGGTACAACTATGCTTGCAGGAAAGAGAAAACTTTAATGATGCGAAATAATAAAAACCGAAAGTACCAGTAGAAAGAGCAATAAAAGTTGATGTGAAAGTTTAAATCTTTTCGAAAAGTAATTAGAAACGAAGAGTAGATCTAGGATTCAACATAAAACCATGCATGAAAATAAAAACCAAAATAAAGCATATGAAATACTCAAAATATAAACGTTCAAGGACTCAATCTATGATCTTGGTATGTCACACACCTAGATTCCATAGCCAAATCACAAAATCTAACAATAAATCTAAGAGCTAAGGCAAAATGCATAAATTGAAGAACAAGCATGAAATTGAAGAACAAGAAAGAAAATTAAAGAAAGCTTACTTGAATTAAGGAAATGAATAACAAACTTGAATGAAATTTCAATCCAAAATAAAATCCAAGTGATTACTTGAATTCTTCTTGAGCTTACAAACCCAAGGAAAAGTTTTGAAATTAAATCTAAGAACTAGAGAGATAAAATAAACCCCAAACCCATCTAAGAGTTGGAAAAAAGTAGATTCTTTTACAAAAATGAGAGTTGTGTTCAATTTATACTAGGTTTAATTGGGGTTAAATGGGTCGAATTGGCCTTTAAGGCTTGGATTTCCTGGGTTTGACCAAGTTCGACCCGAAATGGCCTTCCTAGCCACTTGGATAGGTTCATGGCACGATTTGGCTCAAGGTTTGGCGCGCTTGGGTGCGGGCATGGGCGAGCTGGCGTGCAGGTATGGGCGCTGGGCAAGCTGGCACGCAGGCATGGGCGCTGGGCGTGGCGTGGGTTCTGCACGGCCTGGCGCGGCAGTTGGCGTGACTATTGGAGCAGCCTGGTGCGGGAGTTGGCATGACTGTTGGCACTGCCTGGCGTGGGAGTTGGTGTGACTGTTGGCGCTTCCTGGCGTCGGGCGTTGGGTGGCGGCATGCGCACGGGCAGGCGGGCGCTGGTGGGTGGATGCACGCGAGCGTGCAGGCGCTGCTGGTCAGATGCGCGTGGGCGCGCATGGGACTCGTGGAAGGCGCTTGTGTTGGCGTGCCTTGGCGCGCGTTAAGGCCTGGCGTGAGTTTTGGCTTGCCATATCAAGCCATAGCTGTCATTCCAGATTGTTTGGCCATTTAGAAGCTTTCTCTTAGCGCGGATTTTGGCACGTCTTGGCACGGTTTGGCTTGAGTCTTGGGCCTTCATGCCTTGGCTTGAATTCAAATCATTGAGCCACCTATGAAATGAGAATTTTGAACATAAAAACCCAATAATTTCACCAAACCTCAATTTAATTGAACCCATTTAATCAAATTAAGTGTAAAACAAAAAAGAAATACGAAAATCAAAAAAATGAGAAAACAAACGAATAACCTAACAATACTTGACTCAAAACTACTAAAAACAATTTAAAATCCTAATTAAAAACACGAGAAAAATACCACAATTACATGCAAAACAACCACCCCACACTTATCGGTTTGTTCGTCCTCGAACAATGAAAAGAATTGAGGTTGTACATGCAATGAATATTATGCAAAAAGAGAAATCCTTAAGCTTATCCTTATTAATATGATGAAAGTATCAACATAGACTCGTTCTCGCCAAGCATTGCTCGTATTACTCTTTCTCAAATGAAAACCTAATCGATGACTTCCTCTCAAATAGAATTTTTGAGGGTGTTCGCTCAATTCACTCAAGTGTTTGTTATATGAGACGTGTATACGCTCGAATCGGACAATGCATGCACCTCGTCAAGATTTCACAAATTAAAAACTCAAAATCGCCCATTGTACATGACCAAACAAGAATCAAAAGAGGTCTTTATTTTGGGTTGTAATATTTTCTCTTTGGTAAGGTATGGAATATATGGATAAAGTGGCTAACACACGATCAAATATGATCAATAACACATGACACCCTAATTTATAAAATCCGAAGCTTATGATCGCTTCGCCCTTCCCAAATTACCAGACTTTTATTTGAAACCCTTTCGTACACTCGCACACTTTTTCGACTTTTATTTCACAACACTTAGAAGCTTTTTGAATTCGCTTCTTTTTACTAAACTTAGCCTTTTTGAACATTAGGCATTTCGCTTAAACGCACGCTTTATCACTTTTCGTGATTTGTGTTGGAGTTTACTTTTGTTCTTTTTTATTTTGTTTATATATATAAGAAACTCAAAACCCGAAACCCACAATTGATTTCCCACACGTTTATAGTCAACTAACAACATACACTCTCACCTCATAATTTATGAAGATATAAGAGCTAAAATCGAGCTTGGCTAACAAGAAACGGGGTATAGGTTCAACAGGACTCATTTGGGATTTTTAAGTAGCTTATATATTTGGATATGGCCGGAATAATGGTGATATATGTGCCTCGAGGTCATTTCAAAATCCAATCATGTACGAGCAAAATCAATCCTCCTTAATACAATTTCCATAAAAATGCAAGCAAAACCGATAATCACACAAGGCTACTCACTAGTTTGCACCAGGTTTTAGAGATAAATCAAAAGAGATTTTAGAGCTTTGCAATCTTTTCATGAGTAAATGTTGATTATATATATATATAGGCGGGTTTTGGACGAAGCACAAAAATTCAACTCCTTACACAAGAGGGCATGTACATGCAAAACCCCGAAAATTAAGACGGGATAGAAGGTCAAACTGGCATTGTAAAGCAAGACGGGCATAACAACCTCAAGATATTTTGGGCCCATCCTCTCGTCATGGATTCGCTTCGTCCTGTCCTTATAGAAATGAGCATTTTCACATTGAAAATTCTGAAACTCGTCTAACTCCTCCACTTGCAACATTCTCTTACGCCCGACCTCCTCAAGATAATCACCGAGTTTTTCAATGGGTTTCATTTCCAACCCATCATCAACAATCTCCCCTCCCCCACCAAAATCTTGTCGTTGCCCTTAACGACAAATATACACTCCCACTTACGCAATCCCTTAGCTCATCGAAACTCAATTGAATCATTGTTACAAACAAGGAGATCATTCGCCTCACAACAACCATCAATACAAGCTCCCGGGTTTGACCAAGTTGGACCCGAAATGGCCTTCATAACCACTTTGATAGGTTCTTGGCATGGTTTGACTCGAGGTGGCTTGAGGTGTCTCGAGGTTGGGCGCGGGGGTGGGCGAGCTGGCGCGCAGGCATGGGCACTAGGCGTGGCATGGGGGTTGGCACGGACTGGAGTGGGAGTTGGCGTGACTGTTGGTGCTGCCTGGCACGGGAGTTGGCGTGACCGTTGACGCTGCTTGGCGTGGGAGTTGGCTTGACTGTTGGCGCTGCTTGGCGTCGGGCGCTGGGCGCAGGCAGGCGCGGCATACGCGCGGGCAGGTGGGCGCTTGTGGGGGGATACGCACGGGTAGGCACGTGGGCGTGCGGGCGCTGCTGGGTGAATGTGCGCGGGCGCGCGTGGGACTCACGGCAGACACTGGTGTTAGCGTGCCGTGGCGTGCGTTAAGGCCTGGCGTGAGTTTTGGCTTCCCATGACAAGCCTTGGCTATCATTCCAGATTGTTTTGCCATTTAGAAGCTTGCTCTTAGCACGGATTTTGGCACGTCTTGGCACGGTTTATCTTGAGTTTTGGGCCTCCATGCCTTGGCTTTAATTCAAATCATTGAGACACCTATGAAATGAGAATTTTGAACATAAAAACCCAAGAATTTCACCAAACCTCAATTTAGTTGAACCCATTTAATCAAATTAAGTGTAAAATAAAAAGAAATATGATAATCAACAAAATGAGAAAACAAACGAATAACCTAACAAAACTTGACTCAAAACTACTAAAAACAATATAAAACTCTAATTAAAAACACGAGAAAATACCATAGTTACATGCAACATAGTAGTGGATAGTAATTCTCTGGACATGCCTTATTTAACTTGAGAAAATTGACGCACATCCTCCACTTATCTCTCGGTTTGGTATCATAACCAAGTTAGACAAATACTCTGGGAATTGGACCTCTCGGATATGACCTGCTTTCAGCAACTTTTGTACCTCTTCCTCTATCACCTTGTCCAGTTTTGCTCCAAAATGCCTCCTTTTCTGCTGCACAGGTCTCACTTCTAAATCCGTGTACAAGTGATGTTGCGCGACCTCAAGAGCCACTTTCGGTGATTCTCTATCTCCAAGAGCAAATATATCTCAAAATTCCTTCATTAGAGTAATGGCTCCAGCTTTATGCCATCTGGAAACTGGCTACCTATCCTCGTTGCACACCTCTGCTTACCATCCTCGAACTCGATCTCCATAAGTTCCTCATGAGGTCGGATAGATTATCATCCTCCCTCAACTTCTTAGCACTTAGTATTCTTTCCTGGATTTCACTCCTCTACTCCCGTTTCCCTTTGCTCACTGTCTTCTAATAGCAAGATCGTGTGGCCTGCTGATCTGATATAATTTGGTTGACCTTATCTCCTACTGGATACTTTATGCTCATGTGATATGTAGATGTAACTCCTAAAACTCATTCAGGGTAGGTCTCCCTAATATTATGTTGTAGGACGAGCTGGATTTTATGATTAAGAACATTATTTTATTTTCCATCCTTAGCTTGTCGGCACTCAAAACAACTGGCAACACTACCTACCCTTCTGTTATGACTTGCGCTCCATTGAAACCATACACTGGTGTCTACACCCATTTTATTTTCACCTTGAGATTCAACTGTTCTAATTATTCCTGATACAGGATGTTGACCGAGCTCCCATTGTCTACAAAAATCCTTCCTATGTCATATCCATCTACTTCTGACTGAATTACCAACGCATAATTATGTTCCACCTGTAGTTCTCGCTCTCTTTCCTCCGGGTTAATATAAATGACCGACCCTATAGTTGGGGGCCGCCTATTAATGGCGGCAACCTCAAAAGTTCCAACCGAGCTGACTTAACATGTCTCTTTCTGGAATTGCTAGAATCTTCATCTGTTGACCTGCCCAATATCATTTTTATTCACCCCCTATTGTTTCTAGCCCCTCCACCTTGTTTCGGTCTCCTTTGTTCTTCTCGATTTCTTTGTCCTTCCATATGTTCCTGTGGGGGACCTCCTGGGGGAGGTCCAAGAAAGGCCTGTCTCTAATCTCAAGATGCTCTATCCCTGTAAATGACCTCTTTGGAATGCCAGTACTCAATCAACTTTTCTATCTCCTCATTTAGATGTCGGTATCACTTTGGGGAATATTATAATTATTATGGAACTTACAAAAGAAATATGACCTTGGGTTAGTAGGTATCTGCATATAATCTTCCTGCCACCTAATTGTATTGGGCACCTACCTTTCCATGATCGTTAATATCCGAGCTCGTGACATCATTATTATATGGTGTAAATTTTAGTTCCTCCATCCAATTTATCCCCTCATTCCTTGCTCCCACTCTAGTTTCTATACCTGATGCCATGATTTCCCTTATTGATCGTCGTACCTCCATTCTGGATTCTGACCTTTTGTTGGTGCTCTCTCTGAATCCCCGACCTCTCTCCCAAGCCGTATTCTATCTTCCTCTTCCGCTTCTTCTACGTGGATGTATTTATCATGGATCAGGAGAGGAATTTGGAGAAATTAGGGATTAGGGTTGGTACGAATTTTGGGAAGGATTCGATTCACAAAAGGGGGGGAAAAGAGGATCCGATCAGGTGCGGGTCACCGATTTCAAATGGGTCAGGGGAGGCATTCGGGCTGAAAAGGGAAGATCCAGACGCGAGTTGGGCTTTGAGCAAGATGTATAATGGGCCGAAAGGTTGTATGGGCTGAAGACTAAATTAAATCACACCTATTCCAATTATGTTTTGTCTTATTCAGCTTGTTAGTATTTCTTCCGGTTTTGAGGATCAAACATGTGGGAATGGTCCCCCCTTATGCTATTATATATGTAAGCTGAAAGAACATGAAAGCATCATTAGATATTTTATGAATTAAATCATATCTCCCAAATTTCCTCTTTCCTTTCTCTCCAAGTCTTTCATTTTTATCTACTCGTCCTCCCAGTTTATAAAAATTCGTACAGAAGAAATGGAAAATTAAATTACATAAAATAGAAACCACTGCAGTATTTCATACAGAACCTTCTCAAAAGTGCGTGTAAGTCGCTTAAATAGTGAGGTTCTTAAGCCCCCTATCCATAATCCCCGGTTTAGTACTCCTGCTTTTTTGTCATCCATTGCTATAGGCACTTCTAAGAGAGCTCTGGTAAATTTGGCTATATACTCTTTCAAAGTTTCCCTAGATCGCTGCACCATGGAAAAGAAGGATTGCACCATTTTTGTATGTATCTTCGTGTTATCAAAATGTGTTTAAAAGACCGATTTTAAAAATTGAAAGCTCGTGATTCTTCCAGATCCAGCTGATGAAACTAATCCTATACCAGCCTCCATAAGGTAGATAAAATGTGATACACGCCATAACATTTGTGTATTGCAGCAAGATCACCTCGTTATCAAAACTTTGAACATGTCGGGTGGGATCTGACAACCCTTCATAATAGAAGTCCAACCCTTTATACCATCGAGGCAAGGGCGCCCTCAACATCCTTTCAGAGAAAGGATGACCTCTTAACTCCTGTCAATCCGCTCCTGCGAACTGCCTTTGAAGTGCTGGCACCGCCTCCTTTATGTCTCTCATCAGTCGAGATGTTGGTAGCAGCTCCTCCTCTGGTCCTGAATTATTCTGTTCATACCTTCTTTATGTTTTATCACCCAAAAATTGAATATCATCTTCATCTTTCGCTTCCTCTGATGTCGAATACCTCCTCTGAGGTGGCTTCTTCTTTGATGCCCGCACCAACTCCGGATCAGGCATCCATGTTCTTTTTCTCTGCTCTTCTTTTGGGCTGGAGTAAGTGGTTTTAATCGGTGTTCTTCCTCCTTCTCATCTCCAGTTATAAGTTCTGCCTCCTCCTCGCTATCATCCGCCCTAGTCATGACTTTTTCTAACTTGTCGAGCAAGCCTTTATTAATGTGACAGGCTCTGTCTTTTGGTAATTCTTCTCATTCTTTAGTCCCAAAGTTGATCTTCTTCTGCCTTATTATTTCGAGGGGGTTACTCTTGTCTCCCGAATTCTTACTTTCTTCCTTCTCTCTCCTTGATGGTGGTGTCTCCATGGTTGGTTGTTCTTTTGTATTCTCCTGCGGTGTCTTGCCTCCTTCAGATTGCACCCCCTTGTCTTTTATCTTGTTTTGGATCGTCATTGAGCTAAAGTTTAGGACTTTTGTTGTTATGTTCCTTCCTTTCATAATTGCTTTGGCTGATTCTCATGTCTTTCGCTCAAGAAGTTGTTGTCACTTGTATTCCCACAGACGGCGCCACTTGATGTGATCAAAAAGATTGACTCAATAAGAAAGAGGTCGCTAAGCTCTGAACTGTCTTCTCCGAACTAAGCGACCTACAATTCAAAACCTAAAATGGACAACCCTATCGTACGCTCTCCGATACTTAAGTTAGTAACTTTTTATAGTGATAAACGAGAGTTCAAAATTAGGAATAAGTCAACTTAAGATAGAAATGAGGCCTGTGTCCTTTTTATATAGACAAAAGACGTTTCCCAATTTATGGTTTCCATCTCTTATTCACAACATAATTCTATAAACAATCCACCGACTTAGTATTAAGATTTACTCTATGCTAAGTTACTATAATTGTTATAACTCTCGTATTTTGTTAAGTTACCATAATAATCATGAGTCAATAACAATCACATACTCTCCGCCCGCCGAGGCACATACCATACCATATCATACCAACCAGCCAGGACCCATACCATAACCATATTAACTCATACAAAGTCCATCTCTCCCAACCGACCTGATTTAAAGACTTTAGTACCATTTCAACTTATAGGAGCTCGGTAATTCCTTTGAAGAGGTCGCCTCTTTGACCTAATTTGATGTGCATGCCGACTTGAATATTTGATATTGTATTAGAGTGGTCGACCTCCATGTGTGTATTTGTTTATTTAAATAATTAGTTGAGGTTGGATTTTCTGGGCCTACCACATACCACGAAATACAACTTAGGCCTGTTTAACTATCCAATGAGAATGAGACACTTATTCCCATCTCATTGGCTCTTTTTCTTTTCAATCTTTTTTTGTCAAATCCCGATATAATCTTTATCAAATCTCAATATCAGGATTTTAGTTTTTTTTAATCAAATCTCAATTTTTTGTCAAATCCCAATATCCAGATTTTTCTTGGCCAAATCCCGGTATTGGGATTTTAATTTTTATCAAATCTCGATACCAGAACCTATTTTTTTTCGATCAAATCCCGATATCGGTTTCTGATTTTATCGAATCCCGATATATATGTTTTATGGAGATTCTACGGTACCGTGACTATATCATTCTTCACTTAATTATAACCATTAGATTATTCAAGGGATACGTAGTGAGGTAGATTAATAAATGAGTTGTTAATATCTATATATTTATATTAGTAAAATACATAACAAACCAATAAACTTCCATGTCAATCCCTTTCTTCTTTATATATATAGGGGTGGATTCCAATGAGAATCCTCATTTATTTAGGAACCTGCGAACTAGTGTTTTTATTATATAACAGTATTGCTTTTATTATACACTCACAGTACTTTATTAATATATCAGTTATATACGCCAGCAGTGCTTTTATTATATAATTTTAATACTTTTAATCAATAAGGAAAAATACAAATAATGTGATCCATCCATTTAATATATATATATATCATGTCATTATTTACGAACATGCAAACTAGTGCTTTTACTATACAATCCTAATGCTTTTAATCAAATAAGAAAATACACAAAAAATCTTATCCATCCATTTAATTAGATCTAAGGCCCATAATTGACTCTAGGTTCACATATAAGGACATGGATCTCATTTGAACCTAGTCCTATATATATATATATATATATAGGGTTGGGTTCAAATGGAACCATGTCAATATATGCGAACCTAGGGACTCATCTTGACCATTAGATTGGATAATCTTGATGGTTGAGATTATGACWTGTCYYRATGGTAATAATTTAAAAAAATTCATTAAATAATTAAAAAGGGTATTTTGGACATATAACGACGTTTATGAAGAGCACTAAATTGCTTTTTAGAAAGCACAACGAATATATAACTGTAAATTCAAAGATTTATAATAAAACTCAAATCTTCAACGAACCATAACTTTTTTAATTTTTATTCATTTTTAATAAAATATATATCAAATTAATCACATTATCAAGATCTACGATCTAAGATACATATTGCATATTTAAAAATGTAAAAATAAATAAATATAATTAAATTTAAAAATCTGAATATTAAAAGCATTGTATATGACTATTTATAGCACTACACAAGTCTTCAGTTTTTTTTTTTATGTTGGCAGTGCTAGTTTTTTGGAGTGCTTTATTAATATTGTTGCGGCGCTTTCTTAATATTGTTGCGGCGCTTTTGTGGGCAGTGCTAGTCTTTAACAGTGCTTTTTTTATTTCTCCCAAAAGCACCGGGGTATTCTTTCAAAAAGCACCGGCGACAGCCTGCTACCACCAGGACGGCCCGAGTCAACACCATCAACACCATCGCCATCACTCATCAACAACCATCGAACCCCAAAAATGGTAATAGCCTGCTACCACCACGACGGCCCGAGTCCAGGCCCCGAGTCGCCTTCCGAAGAGCCACAACAACCACCACCAATCACCTTCAAATTCGAACTGCCGCCGAAACCTACCGACCCCACAACGAGTCCAGGCTCGATTCGCCATCCCCGTCATCGGCCACCTCCACCTCCTAAAACAACCGCTCCACTGAACCTCAACCTCTTCTCTCAGGTACACGCCTGATTTTCTCTCTCCAGCTCGGCGTCCGCCGCGTCATGGTGGTCTCGTCGCCGGATCTGGTGGAGGAATGCTTCACCGCCGCGAACGACGTCGTCCTCTCCAACCGCCCGTGAGTGCTTGTCGATGAGTACATAGGGTACGACCACACCACCATAGCCGGCGGCCCCTACGGCCGCCAGTGGCACAAACTCCGCCGCATGGGGGTGCAGGAGGTGCTCTCTGCCGCCCGTCTGAACGCGCTCTCGCACATCAGACAAGACGAAATTAGGAAAACGCCCCAAACCAACTCGGCGTCCGCTGCGTCGTGGTGGTCAAGTCGCCGGATCTGTTGGAGGAATGCTTCACCGCCGCGAACGATGTCGTCCTCTCCAACCGTGGTGCTCCGTGGTGGTCTTGTCGCCGGATCTGATAGGGTACGACCACACCACCATGGCCAGCGGCCCCTACGGCCGCCAGTGGCACAAACTCCGCCGCATGGGGGCACAGGAGGTGCTCTCTGGCGCAAGAAAATGCTGCAAACCTTGAGGCGGCTGTGTTCAATTTGGGGAGGGGATTTTAATTTGGGGAGGGGACGGGATTTAGGGACGGGAATAGGTTTGGCAGAATGTAATTTTCTGATTTATTTTAATTAATGGGATTATGTAAGTTTACATAAACACCCTTCTCCTTCCATATATATAATTTAATAAATTTAAAAAATAGAAAAAAATTGGTCCACACATTTTATTAGATCTACGGCCTGGATTGGTCCCTAGGTTCGCATATATTGACGTGGGATTCATTTGAACCCAATCCTATATATATATATGTGTGTGTGTGTGTGTGTGTGTACTAGTTTAACACCGCGTATTACACGGGATTTATAAAAAAGTAAATATAAAAAATATTTGTGAAAATTATAAGTTTCTAAATTTAAAATAAAAATTGAAAGGATGTGTTCTCAACCCGTGCCCTGTTCAATTGATTAATTAATATTATATTTTAATATTTAGATTAAATTCATTAATAACTATATTTACATACTTATAAAATTTCAAAATATATCACATTTTCAACCTGTCCCTAATCTATATTACTTAATTATTATTAAGTCATTTTAAATTTATATATTTAGATTAACTTTGTTAATAACTATAGTTACATACTTTGAAAAATTTAAAATGTGTCATACTCTCAAACCTTGTCGCATTGTGTCATTGTCTAATAAACATTAATTAATTATTATATATAATTTTATGTTTTTATATTTAGATTGAATTTATCACTAATATTTAGATACATACTCCAATTATTGCAAATACATCTTAATTTACATATATATAATATTTAAAATTTTAAAAATAAATTATTTCAACTTTTATTATAAATACAATTTATTTAATTATTTTCATAAATAAATTTTTTTTAATTAAAATTATTGCATATGTAATCTATCTTTTAATCATAGTAATTAATTTAGATATTCTTTACTAAATTAATATGGCTTATTTATATTTTTTTATTAGGAGTATAATATAAAATCATTGAATTAGACAAAATATAATAAAAGACAACTATTAACTTAGGCTAAATATAATAAAAATAAAAATATTAAATTAGGAAAGATACAAAAGAAAATATTAAGTTAGGTATGTATTAGACTCGAATGACACATAAGCAACCGAAGCACCAAAATCTTTTATTATCCAAGCGAAGCATACGATGCAGACAAATAGATTATGAGGATTTTACATTAATATATGTATTTTTAACACTCGTGTATTACACGGGACTTATCAAAAGATTAATATAAAAAATATTTGTGATAATTACTGAAATTAAAATATAAAATTAAAATTAAAATAATGTATTATGAACCCGTGACTTGTACATGTCTAATGTAATTATTAACTATTATAAATATTAAATAATTATGTATTTGATTTTTAAATTAAATTAATTAATCTTAGTTATACTTATAAAAATTCAAAAGGTGTCACATTTTAAACCATGTCTAATATCTATTTTATTAATTATTATAATTAAATCATTTTATATATTAACGTAGAATAATCGTTAATAACTATTAGTTATACTTTGAAATATTTAAAAGATGTCATACTCTCAACTTGTGTCGCGTTGTACTGGTATCTAATCAATGTTAATTAATTATTAGTATATAATTTAATATTTGTATGTTTAGATTGAATACATTATTAATATATAGTTACATACTTAGATTATTGTATTAACTCATATTTTACCTATATAGAATATTTGAAACTCCAAAAATATTTTTTTTAAATTCTATTATCAATTAAACTTATTTAATTATTTTCGTAATAAAGATTTTTTTCACATTAAACTTATTTTGTATGTAGTTTTTCTTTTAATTAAAGTAACTAATCTATATCTTATCTACTAATTATATATGACTTATTTATGTTTTTATATTAGGAGAATCAAAGGAAAGTATTGAGTAATAAAAAATATATTAAAAGAATTAAATTAGGTAAGATACAATAAAAAGAAAAGTATTAAATTAGGTAAATATTAGGCTCGATTGACACATAAGCAAACGAAGCACCAGAATTTTTTATTTATCAAACGAAGCATACGAAGCAGACACATAGGTTAGGAGGATCTTGCATTAATATATAGGGGTGATATATATATATATATATGAAATAATTCAATATAATGTTGTGGTTGGGTGGTCATAGATAAATTAAAAATATATATAATTGAGTTGAAAAAACTATTTATATATAAAGAAATTAATTAAATATTAAAAATATCGAGTGATTGATTATTAATTATGCTTGATGATATTGTAGTCTAATGAGCAAGGAGGGGAATTGATTTTTCCAATCCAAATCCTCACAACTATCCAAAGCCAAAGCCAAAAGTGTGCGCTAATCTTTTACAACTAGCATGAACAGCGAGATTGGAAAGACGAAAATAATAGAATCAAATAAGGAAAACAGCAAAAAAGATATTTTCGACTACAATTCAGGACATAGAGTGCACTTGCCGGATTTTGTTTTTAAAACTTAAATAAGTTTAGTATTATTATTATTGGAATGATTACGGTGCATCATACCCCCATCCCCTCCTGTATTTACGATCGTTGATTTCTTAATATGAAAAGTCTAAACTTAGTTTGATGGTTCTCATTAATTGAATAATGGTGCCGTTAAGACACCATAGAAGTATCCATTATTGTTGTTGTTGTTATTATTATTATTATTATTATTATTATTATTATTATTATGTTAAGGTTTCAATTATTTCTGGTAAATTTGTATATATTTTTCTGGGTTGGAGATAAGAACAGCAAGAGATTGTAGATAGAAATGGGAGAGTGTAGAGAGACTTGGAGAGAAAGGAATTATCATGAATGTAACTACTTGTTTATTTTCATTTGGTCACCAAACATAAATACCCACCAGGGGGTTGCACATGCTGAAAGGTCCCTTAAAAAAGGGAAATGCAACAACTCTACTTTCTCTCTTAACTAAAAATATAAACTGAACATATACTATAATTGGACTCCAACTAATTAGCCAACTGGGCCTCTCTCTCTCTTAATAAAATAGAAAGGGCTTTTCCATTATGAATAGCTTCCAGCCTAACAACATAAGCACTGCCCTTACCCGTTTCACCAGCTGCAGCCGATCCAGACCCAATTTCTAGCTTATCCCTTTGCTTCTTGTCCAAACACGATCCTTCTCCCAAATTGCCATTCTCAATCGGTGCCCTAATTCCCCAATCCCTCGAGATCAAAACCTGGTTCATGACAATACCCCTCCCCTCTTGAGATCATTGTCCCAAAGGGTCAAACTTGGGGAAACATCTGCGTAAGTGCTTCTCATCCTCCCAAGTTGAGTGTTCAATTCCACTGTTGCACCATGTATTTAGAAATTGTTGTACCATTTATTTTCTCCGGCGAACCACTCTCTGACTAATTGACTCATTTGGTGTTATCAGGAGTTCTCCGTCATCATCAGTGAGCGGGAGGTCTTGAGTTGGTGGTGTTTGTAGCATGGGGCTAAGTTTCTACTTCAGGAGCGACACGTGGAAAATGGGTGAATCCGGGCCCCATCTGAAAGATGCAATCGGTAAGCCACCTCTCCAATTTTTTCAGTGATTTGGTATGGTCCGTTATCTTGCTGATAGCTTAAGGTTTTTTCTTAGTACCACTGAATTCTGCCAGAAAGGTTGTAATTTCAAATAAACCCAATCCCCTATCTCAAACTGTCTTTCTGCTCTTTTCTTATCTGCAAAGAATTTCATTCGTTGTTGAGCTTGTTATAAGTTTTGTTTGAGTTCTTGAGCCAGTTGCTGCCTTTGTTGAATGAATTCATCTGTGTCCTGATGTTGTGTAAGGATATGTGTTTCCAAGAATGTGGAAGGGGGTTGGTAGCCATAGAGGGATTTAAAAGGGGTAGTGTTTAGGCTTGTGTGTTAGTTAGTGTTATACCAGAATTCTGCCAAGGTCAACCATTTAGCCCAACTCTTAGGATTTTGCTGCACCATACACCTCAGGTAGTTCTCCAGACATTGATTCAGCCTTTCAGTTTGGCCATCTGATTGAGGATGGTAGGGTGATGTAAAGTTTAACTGTGTTCCCAAAGCCTTAAACAACTCCTTCCAAAATGTGCTAGTGAAGATTTTATCCCTATCAGTGACAATGCTTAATGGCTGGCCATGTAGCTTGTAAACAGAATCCAAAAATAGCTTAGCAACTGTATGGGCAGTGAAAGGATGTGATAGGGCTATGAAATGGACATACTTGGTGAATCTATCTATCTCCACTAGGATTACATCCTTCCTTGCTGATTTAGGCAATCCCTCAATAAAGTCCATTGATATGTGTGTCCAGGCTTATTTGGGAATGGGAAGGGGTTGCAACAAACCAGGGTAGGGCCCATTTTCCACTTTGCTCTTAGCACACACCTCATAGTGTTTCACCCACTCTTCTACCTCTTTCTTCAGGAGGGGCCAGTAGAACACCCTACTGATCCTCTTATAAGTAGCCAAAATGCCAGAGTGTCCACCATAAGCTGAGTTATGCATCTCAGACAAGATAGTGTGCCCGAGTGTAGTATCTTTTCCTACACCTATTCTCCCCTTGTACTTTATGATTTCCCCTTCTAATTCAAACTCAGGACATGCTTGTGAGTCTAGGGATTTAACAGTTAGAATCTTGGTGAAGAATGTGTCATCTGAATAGCTATCAGATACTTGTTGCACCCAAGAGGGAGTGACAGTGGAGGTGCCGTAGCAGGTTGAAACAGGGTATTCTTTCCTTGAAAGAGCATCTGCCACCTTGTTTTCTGTCCCCTTTTTGTACTAAATCTCATAATTTAACCCTAAAAGCTTTGTTATCCACTTTTGCTGCATAGGGTTCATAATCCTCTGGTTTAATAGGTGTTTTAATGCTTGCTGATCAGTTTTTATTATGAACTTATACCCTTGCAAATAGTGCCTCCATTTTTGAATGGCCATGAACATTGCCATAAGTTCCTTCTCATATATGGACAACCCTTGATTTTTCATACACAAAGCCTTGCTCATGTAAGATATAGGCATCCCATCCTGTATAAGGACAGCTCCCAATCCAATGCCACTTGCATCTGTCTCAAGAACAAAAGGTTTGGAAAAGTCTGGGAGGGCCAATACAGGAGTTGTACTCATAGCTTCCTTGAGGTTGTTGAAAGCCTCTTCTGCCTCATCTGACCATAGAAACCCCCCTTTCTTGAGTAAACTGGTAAGTGGCTTGCTTAACAACCCATACCCTTGTACAAACCTTCTATAATATCATGTGAGTCCAAGAAACCCTTTGAGTTGCTTGACATTAGTGGGTCTTGGCCAGTCCACCATGCTAGAAATCTTGCTAGGATTAGTAGCTACCCCCTCCTTAGATATGATATGACCTAAATATTCAATTTGTCCTTGACTAAAGTGGCACTTGCTTCTTTTTGCATAGAGTGAATGCTCTCTTAGTAAGGATAAGACTACTCTTACATCCTGGTAGTGCTCTTGTTTGGTTCTGCTGTAAATCAGAATGTCATAAAGAAAACTAGAACTGTTTTCCTTAACATGGGTTGAAAGACCTGGTTCATCAATGATTGGAAGGTGGCTGGTGCATTGCACAACCCAAATGGCATTACCATAAATTCATACTGCCCATTATGGGTATTAAATGATGTCAGGTACCTATCCTCAGGCCTCATTAGTATTTGAAAATACCCTGACCTCAAGTCAATTTTTGAAATGTATTCAGCCCCTTGTAGCTCATCCAACAATTCATCAATGATAGGGATAGGGTAGTCATGTTTTATGGTGAGGTTGTTCAGGTACCTATAGTCCACACACATCCTCCAAGAGTTGTCCTTCTTCTTGACTAGCAACACTAGTGAAGCAAAAGGGCTGTTGTTGTGTTGTATCACTCTAGATTCCAACAATTCCCTTACAATCCTTTCAATTTCACCCTTCTGACTGTGTGACACTCTATAAGGATATTGATGCTTTGGATTGCTTCCATCCCTGGGCACAATATGGTGCTCCACTCCCCTTATAGGTGGTAACCCTTGAGATTCTTCAAAAACATCCTGGTATTCTAATAGCAGGTCCTCCATTCTGCTGTCTCTATCCCTGTCCCCAGTATTATACTTGGCTTTAATCCAAAACATTTCTTGAACCTGAGTACGGAAGTCCTGATGTATCATTTTGTATAGTGTGGGGCCAGAAATCAACTGACATTCAGTTGGGGTAGACATAGCTTGTATCCTTACTCTTTTGCCCAAAAGGTTGACTGTGAATGTCATGTTATCATAATCAAACTCTATAAGTGTGCAAGATTTCAACCAATCCCCTCCAAGAATGAGATCACAACCTTCATTTTTTAAAACTCTGGGAGAGAAAACAAAAGAGTGCCCCTGCATTTTCCATCTGAAGCCTGCAACCTTAGTAGAACTAACCATTTTCTTTCCATTTGCCACTTTTACCGATATGGGCTTAACAGCATCCAACTTACATCCTAGCTTCTCAGCAGTAGATTCTTGTATAAAATTGAGGGTGCTACCTGTGTCAATGAGTATGTGGAGTTTCTTGGTTCCCACTGAACCAATAAGCCTCATAGTGGTCATTCCCCCTTCCCCAGAAATTGAGTTTATGGACATCTGGATCTCTTCCATAGCTTCAGGAGTTGTTTGATCAGAAAACTCACTGGTAGGTGAGGACTCTTGGTAATGTATCTCTTCCTCTTCAGTCATTATCATGTAGGATATCTTGTTCTTGCACCTATGCCCATTAGAGAAAGGCTCATCGCAATTATAATAGAGCCCCTTTTCTCTTCTGGTAGCCATCTCTTCTGGTGGTTTAAGAGTGCTGCTTGGTTCAACTCTCGTAGGGTTAAAGGTTGTAAATGGTCTAGCAGGTGCCCTGAGTCTCTTGGTTAAAGCCTCTAAAGTGTGTAGTTGTCTTTGCCCCAATTCAATGGCCTGTTGCAGTGAAGTTGGTTCAAACATGTGCATAAAGGACTGTAACTCATCACTTAAGCCACTGATAAAACTAGCAATAAAATACTCCTCAGAGTAAGCTCCCTTGTTCAACAGCAACATACAAGCCCTTAATTCTTCAAACTTACAACATAGTATTCATATGAATGTGTATGCTTTAATTTATTAAATTCAACAATAACTTTTGATTCTTTAAGTTCCTCAAACCTGGAAGAAATCACTTCCAGAAATTATGACTAAGTGAGGTCTAATTGTTTAACAGAAAATAGCTGGTACCAATGGGCAGCTTTCCCTTCAAAATACATAGCTGCTAGGGTCACTTTCTGGGAATCTGGAATGTTAGGTATGAGCTTGAAATAGCCTTGGCACTTTAAGATCCATGATCTGGGGTTAGCGCCATAAAATCTGGGAAATTCCGACTTGGGTATGGATGTAATTATGTGGGCATTAGGGTGATCCTGGAGCATTCTGCTAGTATTGAATTGCTGTTTTGGGGTTGTTCTGGGTGAGGACCAGCCTGGTCCTGGATCTCCCAAAATTGACCCCTCATCCACCTGTTTAGAGCCTCTGTCAGCATTAAGCACCTGTAACTGGATAGATGCCAGAGTCTGTGATAGATGATCAAACTTATTCATCATTTCTGTGTTGATTACTGAGATTTGTTCTTGCATCTTCATCTCTGATGCTTCTCTTTTTGCAGATTCTGCTTGGAGGACTTGATCTATGCGTTTCTAGGCCTCTTGAAGATCTTTGAAACGGGTAATTTCAGCCATCGTAGGGGATCGAGTGGCTCTGATACCAATTGTTAAGGTTTCAATTATTTCTGGTAAATTAGTATATATTATTTTGGGTTGGAGATAAGAACAGCAAGAGATTGTAAATAGAAATGGGAGGATGTAGAGAGACTTGGAGAGAAAGGAATTATCATGAATGTAATTACTTGTTTATTTTCATTTGGTCACCAAACATAAATACCCACCAGGGGGACCATCGCACATGCTGAAAGGTCCCTTAAAAAACGGAAATGCAACAACTCTACTTTCTCTCTTAACTAAAAATATAAACTGAACATATATTATAATTGGACTCCAACTAATTAGCCAACTGGGCCTCTCTCTCTCTCTCTCTCTCTCTCTCTCTCTCTCTCTCTCTTAATTAAATAGAACGGGCTTTTTATAGCTGCCAGCCCAACAACATAAGTGCTGCCCTTACCGTTTCACCAGCTGCAGCCGATCCGAACCCAACTTCCAGCTTATCCCTTTGCTTCTTGTCCAAACACGATCCTTCTCCCAAATTGCCATTTTCAATCGGTGCCCTAATTCCCCAATCCCTCGAGATCAAAACCTGGTTCATGACATATTATTATTATTATTATTATTATTATTATTATTATTATTATTATTATTATAACACTATTTAGTTTTAAAAATATATCATATGAGTTCATTATCTTTTACCTTTTAACACTGTTTAGACAAAACGAAATTAAGTTAGATGATTTTTTATTTTTTGAAAACTCATATAACTTTACTTTTTTTCTCATTTTATTTATTACTATTAAAATTGCTCGAACGAGGTGAGCCCGAGTCATTATACCGTGGACCTAGGTGCACCTTGCAAGGTGCATTCAGTAATTTAATTTATCATTGCATATAAATGACATATATCATTAAATATAACTTGTACATATCATCACATATAACTGATATATATCATCACAAATAATTGAAATTCTAAATTTAAAGTCTAAAACCTTAAACTGTGAAAAATAAACCCTAAAAATAGAAAATTAAACTCTAAAATGGAAAAATAAACCCTAAAATTGAATATTAAACTCTAAACCCTAAATTTTTATTACATATCATCACATATAACTGACACATATTATCACATATAACTAACACCATCATCACATATAACTGGTAGTGATAGATTTTTTCCGAGACCCTAAAATGGAAAACTAAATAAAAAAAATAGAAAATTAAACCTTAAAATGAAAGACTAAACCCTAAAAATGGAAAAACTAAACCTTAAAATGGAAGATTAAACCCTAAAAATTGAAGACTAAACATAAAAATATAAAATCAACCCTAAAATAGAAAACTAGACACTAAACTTTATATTTTTATCACGTAATTATTATATATCATCACGTATAATTTATATATATCATTACATATAATAAATGATAACAAATTTTATAATGTGCAATTAGCAATGTTCACCCATGTGCATGCAATAAATTATCGGGTGAGCCGACCCCAAGTAGCCCCCTTTTCGACGCCATTGTTTTACTATACAGGTGGCGCTTAGGATTGAAGCTCAAATTTTTAAATAATAACCATGTCATCTATTTGAACATTGCAAACACTTGTGTTAGGCCATATTTATGGGTTATGACCCGTTAGGTCATCTAACCCGATACTATAAAGTATGATTTTTATACTATGATGTATTGGTTTTTGTACTCAAAAGTATTGATATCTCGTAAATCTCTGATTCGTGCTATGATGTATTGGTTTTTATACTATGATGTATTGTTACTATGATGTATTAGTTTTTCACTATAATGTATTGACTTTTGTACTATGATGTATTGATATGAAATTTTGGCCTAACGGATGATCCGTTAGTACGGCCTAACAAGAGTGCTGCCCTTTGAACATCTAACCGTTTTTTTGCTAAATGAGATATATTATTTAATGAGACATTTAACCTAAATATAATAAAATTTAATTAGACGGTTTTATACAATTAGGTGAGATATATTGTATCAAATGGTAATTCTCCTTAAAATAAACTATGTGATTGTGTACTATTTTTATTTTAAAACAAGTGTCGTTTTAGAAATCTAATATTATTATAAATTAATTGTTATTTTGAAATCTTTACCACTTTATTCTAGTTTTATTCTATTCTCACTTATTTTAAAAAATATAAATAAATTTGAAAATAAGATAACTAAAGAGAAAGAAATGAAGAAATTAAATATAAAAATTATTAATTGACTGAGAGTGTGTTGGTCAAATATTTTAAAATTTTTGATTTTGAAAAAAAATTATAAAAAGATACTTATTAAAATCTTCCAAAGAAAATATCGAATTGGATCCCAAATTGGCGGGCTATTCACGGAATGTGAGAAGCAGATGATTAATCAGATGCTTTTGGAAGAAATCGAATAATTTCTTGAGAATCTTACAAGATCGGTTCGTTCTTTTTTCTCTGATAAATTATCAAATTTCCACCGAAGAACTTGAATTGAGACCTAAATGAAGAAAGTTCTATATCGAATTGAAACATTACTGAAAGGGAGAAAGTATATCCCAAGCGATAATATCGGAGTTAACACATGTACTCACATCAGATCAATTGACACAAACTTTTATCAATGAAACCAGTGTTCTAAAAGGCGGCGCCTAGGCGCGCCTAGGCGTGAGGCGCGGGAAAAACGCCCCGCCTAGTGCCTAGGCGTGTAAAAAGGCGGTCAACCTGTTTTGTTGACCGCCTAGGCGCGCCTAGGCGTGAAAAGGCGTATGTTTTTTAGATGAATAACCTGTTTTTTTTTTTAATTTAACCAAACATTACAAAATCTATATGACATCAAAAAATGATCAAATAATTAATATTTCGCAAAAACTAGTGTAAGTGCGTCTTATGAAGACGATCAAACTTTTAAAGTAAAATATCATTTTTTTTTTTGTGAAATTCATACTTTTCAAAAAAGTGTGAATTTTTGTTTTGCAAAGTATGATTCTCTTACATGAGACTGTTAATAGTACGTTGATTTTGTATAAATAATTAGTATTTAGCTAACTATATCGAGAAATATGTAGACAAATTTGTTAAGCATATATTTTTTTTTACTAATTTTAACAATATAATAAGTAAAATAATAAAAAACATTGACAACGTCTTTTCACGCCTAAACTTCGCCTAAGCGCGCCTAGGCTTTCAATTCTTGAGGCTTGGCCTTACCGCCTTGCCACGCCTCATGCCTCTTTGAACCTTGAATGGAACACAATATTGATTTTTTTTTTCCCTATATACATGCAATCACTAGAAAAGAAAAGAGGAGAAGAAGAAATTACTTAATTCATTATATTATTCTTAATAATGATTTGTTCTCTCTTTATTTCAATTGCACCATATTAAAGCAAGTATTTACTTACTTTTCCGCGAATCAAATAATCAAATTTATTTTCCCATTTGAACCGCCTTCTTTTTAGCTTTCCATTGGAAATTAATACCAGAAAAAATAGGGAGAAAAATAAAAGGTTGGT
The DNA here is from genome assembly GCA_014905375.1 of Phtheirospermum japonicum. NCBI lineage: Eukaryota > Viridiplantae > Streptophyta > Magnoliopsida > Lamiales > Orobanchaceae > Phtheirospermum > Phtheirospermum japonicum. The sequence continues at coordinate 118,953 of BMAC01000181.1, forward strand.
TGTCACTAATGAGGCAGAGTCGGTAATATCTATTTAAAAAATATATATATATTTTACCACGCTTTAAAGAGTGTTTTTTTACACGAATATATTAAATACTCACAAATGTCAAGGGACCTCAAGGTAAATTATGATGCAAAAGAATTGAAAAGGCAGGGACCTTTTGTAAACTAAACTAAAATTTGCTCACTGTTGAAAGTGCAAACACAGGGTTGTGGTCCATCCTGTCCCTCTGTTTATCCTCCGTCCATCCATTTAGAGAGAGAGAGAGAGTCACACACACACAAAAATCACGCAGTGCGTGTTTGTGTGTGAGTGCGTGTTTCGCTATATGTACAGAAAAAAAAAATAAAATAAATAATAAATCACCACCCAACCTTTTATCTGCCCTCTCCCGTGACTCTGTGCCCATAAAATGTATATTCAGAGAAATTAGATTTTTATTGAATTCACTTTATTCAATTTTTTTATGTTCTTCGTACTTATCCCAAGAATAAAAAAAAAAAAGAAAACATGTATGTAATTATAATTCTGGCCTGCTCTGTATTTTTCTGAGATTTTTTTGGGAAGTATGTATTTTATATTTTCATTTTTTAAAAAAATATTTCCTGCTAGTATAGAATAGTATAAAAGCTTCCAGGGTTTAGGGTTCTTGTAGTTGTACTTTTTGCCCCTTTTGCTAAACCCTTTTTTTTTTCTTTCTTTTTTTCACATCTGAAGTGAAATAAACTTAATAATATTTGAAATGTCTTCATGTTTAAGTGGTGGTGGTGGTGGTAGAACATACAATCTAAACCTCGACCTAATCAAATCCCCGACATCTTCATGGACTTCAAACTACTCATCATCCCCATCTTCATCTTCAACTCTCTCCGAGTCCAACAACTCAATCTCGACCCGAAAAGCCCGAACCCCGCGTAAACGGCCCAACCAAACCTACAATGAAGCGGCCTCAATCCTCTCCACCGCTTACCCAAAGCTGTTCCCAACCAAACACCTCACAAAGCCTTGCAAATTCACAAAATCCAACGCCCCGTTCCCATTCGAGCCCGCGGGCTTGTTTACGCCTCCCCAATCAGAAAAGCCCAATCTCTCGAAGAACTTGAGTTTGTTCGACAGGCCGTGGCAGGTGAATTCGCCGGGAGCTGCTTGTGACGAGCACGAAGAAGTGGATTTCGACGCAGAGTCGATTTTGGATGAGGAAATCGAAGAGGGGGTCGATAGCATCATGGGGGGTTTAAGTATGGAATACGAGGATATGCATCGGTTATCGAACACGTGTTACGGTTATCCGGTTGGGTTAGGATTTGAGTTTGGGAATGGGATGAGGAACGAAACGAAAGCGATGAAAAATGGCGACGAAGGGGACGATTGGTGGAGGTTCCCGAGTGTGAATGTGGCTGACATCACTCGAAAGATCGCTGAAATCCCGGTGGAGAAGAAGAAGAAAAAGAAGAAGATGAAGAAATCGGAATGCTTTGGGAGGGTAAATAAAGAGGATTTAGGTAGTGCGGTTTCTATAGAGACATTTCGTCGAACACGTGGTGGGCGGCTACTGAAGTTGAACTACGATGACGTTTTGAGTGCGTGGGCTGATAGGGGTTCGCCGTATACAGGGGATGGGCCGGCCGCCGGAGATGATGTTCAAGTATGTAAGCTCATCTCTGGTAAAAGAAATAAAAAGTATAAATCTTTGTGTTGAGGCTGTTCACTTCTATTTTTTTTTATTTTTTTTTACCGTTCTTGATTGGCTTATTCTTAGTTTTTGTCGCATCGGAGTATAATGCTTAATTTATTTAAAATTTTGAATTTGTTACATTCTCAATTTTTTTATATTTTCGATTTATTAAAAAAATAAATAAAATATACAATAATTCCACAAAGATTTCATTCTATTTTTGATTGTTCACAATCACGTTATGGTTGTTTTACAATGAAACAAAAGTATATTTATAACACGGATAAATTTTATAATCAATACATTATATTACAAAATTTTAATATGAGTTAGAGATTTTATGAAAAAATAATATTTTTAAGTAAAAACAAATAATAATACAAAAATTAGGGTTATCTGACAGTCCATAACCCGTCACTTGGTCTGATACTTAGAGTATTTCCAATGCAATAGTGTGAATTAAACCTATGTAGCAAATGGCATTGACATTTTATAAAAAAAGTTCTACAATGCATCAATGTTAATGTTACATATGTGATAATTTATTTTATTATTTTTAGAAAAAATAAAGAGAGAAAAATAACATGATTGAATGATATATTTAAAATTAATTCTAGACATTGTCAAGAGCAATGTCTAAAATTTAACATTGTTCTTGACAATGTCAAGCATTTAATGTGCCACATAATCATTTTAATGTGCCACATAATTATTTTTATGTCATGTATCAATTTTTTCACTTTCAACATTGTTGCATTGGAGATGCTCTTAGTGTTTGCTTTTACTTAATTGTCGAGGAAACTTTAGAGCAAGTCCATACCCATCTTCGACCACAGCTATACATTTCACTCTAAAACCAATTATCTCGTTTTTATTCTTATTAACATTGAGTTAATTTTTGCAATATAATTATTAAATAACTTAATATTTCAAAATTTGAATTAGATTTGTTAATAATTTTATGTACATACTTAAAATATTAAATTAGATAAAATATAATTAAAAAATATTAAATTAATTAAAAAAAATAAATTAAATATATATTAAGTTCGAATATCACATAAGCAAGTGAAACACCATAATTTCTTATTTCTCAAATAAAGCGTGAGAAGGAGGCGCATTTGTAAAGAAAGATTTTGTGTATATATATATATATGTTTGTGTGTGTTTAATTCTTTAACTTATTTAGTTATTATAAAATATACTTGTATAAGTCCTTACGAAATGATCCGTTTTTATGAACGTAAAACTAATATTCTATTTTATGTAGATCTTTTGATAAATAAGCTTTTTGTCCATTTATTATATAAGTGAATTTAAAGATGCATAACAATCAACAATGATATATTTTAATAAATAATTATAGTTGAAAATTACTTTAAAATTATTTTAACAAAGTAATCAAGATTAGAAAAAATGACTATTACAAAATCAGAACTAAGACTGCATTTGTATTAAAAAAAATTGGAGAATGTTGTCGGGCAGAACTATGAGCAAACTCGTCAACAACTACTTTACTGACAGGTTTGCTGATGGATAGTACCAGTCAGTATTTTTGGCATGATTGTATATTAACAGGATTATCTAATCTATCAGCATTTACCGATGTCCTGCTGATGGGTAATACCCGCCAGTAAGACCTATGTCATCATTCGGCACCCGTCAGTATTTACTAAAAGGTACAAAAGATGTCAGCATATGCTGACGTGTTCCGCCCGTAGCAATGTCAGAATTATGCTGACGGGTTTAACCCGTTAGCGTGCTCAAGATTTTCTTCATGGCCTCCGAGCCGTCAGCATTTTATATTTTATTTATTTGTTTACCTGTACCCGTGTCACAAATTAAAAACCAAATACGAAATATAATTTGCAGGTCCAAAAAAACTAAAATTAAATATGAAATATAATTAATTAACATATTATATAATGTATACAGTTTAAATAAAATATCAAACATAAATATTCTGACAAAATGTTCCGTCCTTAACACTACTACTTTGGAGAATCAGCTCGAGAACCACAGGCCACCGACATCGCGCTCTCAGCGCTGCAACGACTTTCTCCATCAGTGCACCACGTCATCACCGACGTATAAACCAATCAATCACAATATGTATTTATTAATCAACAGATCATAACATAAATATTAATTAAACACAACATTCATTTGGATTTCACCACGTCATTTGAAAACTATTGCCACAAACATTTTAAACCACAATAATTTATAAAAAAAATAATAATTTAATCATAATTACATCAATAACCTATATTTGAATAATTAACACTTAACATTAAATAGATAATTAACTCCTAATTGAAATCTAATTATGTAATCAACTCTAATTCAATCACACTTACATAAATAACACTTACTTTAATCACAACTACATAATTGAAACCTAATTAAGTTATTAATCCATCATTGAAGTCAATTATACGTAATCGAACTCTAGACGATCTCCAAACCCTAACTAAATCCTAATTAAACTCTAATTATAATTAGCCCTTAAATTAAATCCTAATTATATAATTACCCCATAAATTACATAATTCAATCCTAAATTTTAATTAAATTCTAATTAACCTCTAATTATGTTATTAACCTCCAAACCCTAATTAGGTCATTAACTAGCAATTTGGTCATGTACTTGAGCAATTTCGAGCGTCCGATTTGTGAAATCTTGACAAGGTGCATGTATTGACCGACTTGAGCGTAAACACGTCCTATATACACTTGAGCGAATTGATCGTACACCCTCGAAAATCCCTTGGAGAGGAAGTTATCGATTTGGCTTGCATTTAAGAAAGAGTAATACGAGCAATGCATGAAGATAGCGAGTCTATGTTGATACTATCATCACATTATAAGGATAAGCACAAGGATTTTTCCTTTTTACACAATGTTCATTGCATGTACATTCTCGATTCTTTTCGTTGTTCGAGGACGAACAAACCGATAAGTGTGGGGTAGTTGTTTTGCATGTAATTGTTGTGTTTTTCCTTCTATTTTTAGTTAAAGTTTTATGTTGATTTTAGTAGTTTTAATATAATTTTATTAAGTTTTTATGTGGTTTTTCTTGTTTTGTTGTTTTTCACTAGACTTGTTAATTTTACGTTTAATTGGGTTAAATGGTTTCAATTAATTGGAGGTTTGGTGTAATTTTGGATTTTTATGTTTAAAATTCCTATTTTTATAGGTAAAGGCATTGAAGGCCAAAAATACTAGCCAAGGCAAAGCCAAACTCCAAGCCAAACTTGAAGCCAAGAGAGGATTAAAAACACCCAAACTTTCTGGAATACTTACCAACTCGCGCCACCACTTGCCAAGATAGTTTCCAGCGTCCAGCGCTTGCCACAGAACTGGCCAAGCTCCTTGGCAAGCACCCGCTGGCGCTTGCCAAACCACTGGCCAGTCTCCTCGCCCAAGCCAAACGTCCGGCGCTTGCCACAGAACTCGCCAAGCTCCTTGCCAAGCACCCACTGGCACTTGCCAGGATGCTTGCCACAGTACTCGCCAGCATGCAAGAATGCGGTCAAATCCCGGTCAACACGGTCAAAATTGGGTCAAACCCGAGATTTTAAAGGCTCTAAGGCTATTTTGGTCCATTTAAACCCAATTAAATTAGTATAAATAGACTACAACTCTCATTTTTGTAAACATCCACTCATTCCCCAACTCTTGCATGAGCCTTGGGATTAATMTTCTCTTCATTTATCCTCTAGATCTAATTTCTCTCTCTTAGGTTTGAGATTCAATTTCAAGCTTTGATGTAATTTCTTTTKTAGATTTAGATTTACTTTCATGCTTGGCCTTMGGTTTGTAAGRCTAAGAAGAATCCAAATACTCKTTTGGATTGTTACTTTTGATGCAATTACATTCAAACTTTGTTTCATTTCCTAATTCAAGTAAYTTTCCCTTCAATTTCATGTTTTATGCTTTAATTCCATGCTTGTTCTTCATTTCCATGCTTTGTTCTTCATTTTAGGCCTTTTCTCTTAGCTACTTGATTTCATGATGAAACATGTGAATTGACTATGGATTCTAGTTGAGTGACACACRTYGGCTATAGATCGGGTCCTTGATCGTCATGATTTTGAGTTTTTCCTATGCTTTATTTTGATTTTTATTTTTATGCTTTGTTTCATGCTTAATCTTAGAWCRYGTCTTCATTACTTGTTATTTTTCATAAAGTTTTAAACTTTCCCATCTATTTTCATTGCTTTATCTATTCATGCTTTCAATTTTAGTAAATTTGCATTATTTGAATTTTTATGCATAGTTGTACCTTGTGCTTGCATGCTTGTACTTGGTGAAACATTGCATTTTCTTGCTTATTTTCATTATTGCTTTGCATTTTATATTTGAGGCACACGACGAGGTATCCGACCAACTTGTCATTTCAATTTCTAGTTTAGTTTGATATTTTTAATTGCATTATTTTCGGTTTTCTTTCATCTCTTGAGCTTGAAACACGTTGAAACTTGCAAATGGATTGAAGTCCGATAATACCAAGTCATGAACTCGTTGAATTTATTTCAACACCACAAAAATTAAAACTACAAAATGGCGCCGTTGCGACTCGGCTTGGATAGGTTTTCGATTTGATTGTAATTCCTTTTTGTTTTTGGATTATTTTGTTATTTGACATTTTTTTTGTTTGAGTATGCAAGACACGTATAACTATAAATATGGTGGATACATTCCCGGCATGGGAGGGCATGGTGCAAACCATGCCGAAATTGAAACATTGTATAATGGGTATGGCAACGTGGGAGGGCATGGTGCAAACCACGTTGCCAACGGTGGATACGGTTATGGGCAACCCGACATGGGAGGGCATGGTGCAAACCATGTTGGGTTTGGTAGTGTTGTGGGTATGAATGGTTCTTCCGGAGGGTATGGTGCTTCAAATCCTTACTATGAGGATTATGAGTCGTTTGGCGGTCCTAGCTCCTATGAGATAAGTCCCCCCATCCGTAATATGAGGGATCTTAACCAACCTTTTTTGGGATGTGGATGGTGTGGAACGAGTGCTCATATTCATGACTATTGCCCTTTCATGTCCTCGTTCGATTCCGTTGATATGTATGGAGACCATGGATATTCGGTGGGACCCGCTTGTGCTACGCCTTCTTTTACTCGACCGCCGCTGACTCCCGATCCTTATGAGTACTTCGGAGGTCTGAGCTCTAATGACCAAAATGCCCCTCCTTCCCTCGATATTCCGATGCATGCTCCTATTCCACCCCTCGATCCGACTCTCTTGGCCATTTCGCAAGATTGAATTCGTTGATCACTACGTGTGGTGCTCTTAATGCTAAGCGTGGTGCTATTATTGCTAAGTGTGATGCTCTTGATGCTACATTGGATCAAGTTGCGAGCGATACTGATATGCTTAAACGAGCTCATGCAGATTCCTTACTCATGGACATGCTTCAAGAGTTAGTCGAAGAAGCGTATATGGAGGCCAAGAGCAATGAGGAGGAGGTTAGCCCGGTTGTCGATGTAGAGGGATGTTTTGAGGATGAGCCCCTTGTTCTTCTTGATGAGCCCGTTGTGCCTCTATTTGACCCCGCTTTGTGTGGAGATGATTCTCGATGTGCCGTTGGGGGCAACGATGACTTTTTAGAGGGGGAGGTGGGGGTTATTGATGATGAGCTCGAAAAAATTGACGATTATCTTGAGGAGGATGAGGAGAGCGAGTCGATTATTATCCTTGCAAACCCCCACCTAGAAGAAAAGGAGGAGAGGATGGTTAAAGGGGTTGATGTTCTTAAAAATGCTATGGATTGGATACCGGGAGTGAGTAAGGGAGTTAGTTCTTTGAATTTGAGTTTTGATGATATGATGAGAGTCGGGATGTGGAGGTTGTTGTTGGAGGGCTTGATGTTCGTACTCGCCAGGAGTGAGTGGGTGAATCCCATTCACATGGTGCCCAAGACGAGTGGCTCGTTAGTTCTTGAGGATGGAGAAGGAGAATTATTGTCCATGAGGGCTACGACGAGATGGAGGATGTTGATCAGTTCTAAGAAGCTTAGTGCGGCTACCAAGAGAGATCATTTCCCTCCCTCGTTTGTCGATCTAAGGTTGAAGAAGCTAGCCGGCCATTACTCCTACAACTTCTTTGATGAGTCTTCGAGTCACTTTAAAGTCACCATTCCACCAGAGGACCTAGCCGAGACAAGTGTCGATTGCCCGCTTGGAACGTTTGCTTTTTGGCGGATCTTATATGAGATATGCAATGCGCCAAGGACGTTCCAAGGAATGGATCCTCCCGACAAGGAGGAGATTTTATTGGTGGACCCTCCCGTGATATTTTCACCTTGACCAAAAAGAGAGTACGTCAAGCTAGTGACGTAAAACAAGCGCTTCTTGGGAGGCAACCCAAGTTCTTTCCATTTCTTTCTTTCCTTCTTTCTTTTATTAAAAAATCCAAAAACATTCAAAAATTCAAAAATCCAAAAACATTTAAAAATTAAAAAACAAAAAATATATAATAAAATATTTTATTTTGAGTTCATGTACATATTTCCTTGTGTTTTTAATTTCATTTTATTCTCTTTTCTAGGTTTTGTTTGTCGACTCCAACCTTGGTCGAATGGATAAATGAGTAGCGTTCGTGGAGCCAGGAGTTACTAGCCATGCTCGATTTTCACTTGGATTGCTTAGATGCTTAGGTGGACCCCACCGAACTCGACCTAAACTCCCTCGGTTGAGGACGTTTCTATTCACCCTCCTTTTACTTGTTTTTCATTAAAATGCGGGTAATGCATGGTTTAAGTGTGGGGTGGGTAGGTGGTTAGGGTCCGGGTGTCGAAAAGCATATTTTGTTGTTCTTAACTCGAGCCTTGGCGTAGTGATGCATTCTTGGCGAAGTGACGCTTACTATTTGCGCATTTATATGGTTGAGTCAATTTTTGTGTCTTTTGTGTCTTCGATTACATTGTTTGAACAACTCCACGTGCTTGGAAGTTTGAATAGTTTACTTGTCGAGTTTTTGCATGTTTATGGCCTCTTGTGTGAGGGGTTGAATTTGTGTGCTTCGTCCAAAATCCGCCCTATATATATATATATATATATCAACATTTTCTCTGAAAAGATTGCAAAGCTCTAAAAACTCTTTTGATTTTGCTCCCAAATTCGGTGCAAACTAGTGAGTAGCCTTGTGTGAATTTATCGGCTTAGCTTGCATCTTTATGGAAATTGTATTGAGGAGGTTTGATTTTGCTCGTACATGATTGAATTTGAAAATGACCTCGAGGCATATATATCACCCTTGTTCCGGCCATATCCATATATGTAAGCTACTTTAAAAATTCCAAATGAGCCCACCTTGAGCCTTTATCCCGTTTCTTGTTAGTCAAGCTCGATTTTAGCTCTTGTATCTTCGCATTGGTGAGGTGAGAGAGTGCGTTGTTAGTTGACGAGAGATGTGTGGGAAATTTATTGTGAGTTTTGGGTTTTGAGTTGCTTATACAAAAAAACGAAAACAAAAAGAAAATAATACTCCAACACAAATCACGAAGAGTGATAAAGCGAGCGTTCAAGTATAAAGCATAATTCAAAAAGGGCTAAGTTTAGTGAAAAGAAGCAAATTCAAAAAGCTTCTAAGTGTTGTGAAAAATAAAGTCGGGAAAGCGTGAAAATGAATGAAAAGGGTTTCGAATGAAAGTTTGGTGAATTGGGAAAGGTGAAGCGATTATAAGCTTCGGGTTTTAGAAATTAGGATTTTGTGTGTTATTGATCACGTTTGATCGTGTGTTAGCCACTATATCCAAATATTCCATACCTTACCAAAGAGCCAACATTACAACCCATAATAAAGACCTCTTTCGATTCTTATTTGGTCATGTACTATG
>BMAC01000181.1:131565-187720 GCA_014905375.1 Phtheirospermum japonicum
ATGCCTTTCCCAGAAAATGGCTTGTTGGTCATTTTTCCTTTGAGACAAGATTCACATTGTCCATAAGACTCAAAATCAAATGGTGTTAAATAGTCTAACTTTCTTAACCTTGCGATTCTTGTTTCATTTATGTGACCAAGCTTACAATGCCATAAATAGGTGAGATTATTCATATTACTTAACTTTATATGTTTGTTTTGCACATTGAGAATGTCACGACTACAATCAAGAACCTATTCTTTGTAATCGATGTAACAAAATTACAATTATATAAATTTATTCTATAACCCAAGGGTAAATCTAATTTTTAAGTCTCTACACGCTTGGAAGCAACCTTTGCTCCATTTTCCACGCGCAGGCAAACTTCCCCTGGTCTAATAATCCTGCTGTCACTTAGCCTCTGCACATTATTACAAATGTGAGAGCCACATATGGTATCAAATACCTAGCAGTGAGAGTTATTAATAGACATATTTATCTCAATGACAAACATACCTGAGGAGACGGAAACATCTAATGTTTTCCACTTCTCACAGTCTCTCTTCCAATGTCCCTTTTCTTTGCAATATAAGCACACATCTTTAGCCAATGTTGGCTTTTTACGAGCACCTCCTTTTGGCTTCAAAGTCGTAGGCTTAGGCCCAACCTTAGTTTCTTTTTCTGCTTTTTGTTACCTTTCAGGTTAGATCTAGCAGATGTACTCACCATGAGTATAGCTTTGCTCTTTGAGGTGGAAGACTCATATGTCTTAAGCATGTTATGAAGCTCGGGATACTTCTCTTTCGTGTTATTCATATTATAATTCACAATGAAGTTTTCAAATGAACTAGGAAGCGAATTCATGATCAAGTTGACTGAGACATTTTCAGGTAGGTTCGTTCCAATCGAAGCCAACCTCTCAATCAACCTTATCATCTTCAAGACATGCTCAGACACCTTGCCCCCATCATGAAGCTTGCACTTAAAGAGATCTCTTAGAAGCTCATACTCCATAGTTTGAGCTTACAAAGCATAGATACTCTTAAAATGCTCCAACATTTCGTAAGGGGCCATGTGTTCATGCTGCCTCTGCAATTCCGTCGTCATCGCAGTCAGCATGACACATTGTGCCGAAGTTGCATTATCCTTATGTTTCCCATGAATATTCATGTCAAACTTGGTATATTCAGGAGAATTTTTTATCAGGAATCTCAAGAACAGGTGTGTTCAACACATACTCAATCTTTTCCTGTCTCAAAACTAAACGCAGATTGCGCAACCAATCCATAAGGTTTGGTCTAGTCAACTTGTTCGTTTCAAACCAAACATATCAATGATAAATTCAACATCTTAACTAATCTGGAGAAAATTAATAAAGTGGGAATTAAAACTCTAATTCTAATTCCTATGATCACAATTATTAACTAATTAATAAGGACTTTAATAATTAGCTCCCACTATTTTAACATATTCTACGACCCCACGGTAGAATACGGACTCATATCAAATATGATCATAGTGAGCCAAGATCCATATTCATACTATTGCAGCCTCTGCTAGGGCTGATGACCACAATAGCACAACTGGTAGGTGCCCAAACCAATTATAGATAATTATAACTCTTGGTCGAGCGAATTTAATTCGATCTTACGCCCTTAGTTGATTCTGACGCTAGGGCGACGAGAAAGAACTAAGAGAGTCAACCCCATTACACGATTGCAAACATATGCACCTATGAGCGAGCCTTGACCTCGTCGACCGGAGCAAGCACTAGGGTGCAAATACTCATGGACGAAAAAGGTTTCGTAATCACCCAATTATAATGGACAGCGCGTTCATCCAAGGTGAGACTCATATTTTAATTGGGGAATATTTATCGGGGTTTAACAATTAACAAGATCCAAATGAACAGTAAACAATTACTGGGCGCCGCCTACCCATAATTTATAAGCAAACGGTCCGACAAATATTGGGCGCCGCCTACCCAGAGTTTGTAAGCAAACGGTCTGACAAATACTGGGCGCCGCCTACCCAGACAATATATGCGGACTCTATGCTAAAAAGTAATATACGAGCACATAGACAATTATTGCAAGTAGAGGAACAATTCCATAATTAAATTAAAATTGAAAATTTAATTTAATTTATATTATCAAATAATGCAATAATATAATAATAATCATGGGTTAATCATTTAAATTTAGAAAAATTAAATTTCAAATTTAATTCGATTTCTAAATTACTTTAAAAGGTTTAAAACTTAGAAACTATTAAATTCCAAATTTAATTCTTATTTCTAAATAATTTTTAAAAATGTGTTCTAACTTATAAATTAATTAAATTCTAAATTTAAAATTAATTTCTAAGACAATTTTAAAAGATTTTTAGTAAAAACATAAATTTCAAAATTTTCAGCATGACCAAACAGCCCCTAAAGACTTTCTGAAAGTTTTAGGGTCCTTTCTGCAATTTCAAAAATTTTAATAATTACAGAAATGCCATTTGAATTTAAAACAGCTTTTTGAAAAGTTTATGGGGTCAAAACGCAGTTTCTAAAAAGTTATGGGCACCCTCGCAGTTTTTTAAAACTGAGGGAAATTCTGTGATTTTCATAAATTTCTAAAATTACAATTAAGTCCAAAACTATATCAAATTTTCAAAGTTTTACCCGAGCCCTAAATCGAATTTAGGGCTTTCGATTCAGGCCTCGTCGGTCAACGCAGAAAGCACCACGTTGCGGCCCGTGAAGAGCCGAAGCTCTCGGAAGCAAGGGCCCGCCGGAAAACCTCACCGGAGAGGCCAGAAATAGGCCCCAAAAAACTGCGGCGAAGCTGCCAATCGCCGCCCGTTGCCATGCCTCCAGTCGGCCGCCGCGAGACCATCCAGTCGTGGCCCAGCCACCTGTAGCACCGGACACCGACGCCGTCCAGGAGACACCTTAGCCGGAGACTCGCGGCAGCGGCAGGAAGACGCAGGTACTTCAGTTTCCAGTTTTTACGTTTTGCAGTTTTCAATTTTTTCTTTATTCAGTTTTCCAAAAACTGATTTTCAATTAAATAATTTAATCAAATTAATTAAAACAGAACCTTTAATCAAATTAAAAAACAATAATTATTTTAATCCGATTAAAACAATTAAATAATAATATAATCCATGATTAATATTATAATTTTCTAAACATAATCGTTAACACAGCCACGGGTTCTGATACCACTGTTGGAATTCGTAGAGACGAACACCATGCTCGTGTAGCGGAAGTTTTAAAATTTTAGATCCAACAAATCTATCCTGTGAACGAATATATTTATATAATAAATAAACGAGATAAAAGCATGAAACCCTTACAGTAAATCCAGATCCGAGTTCAATACTATGGTATTCACGCGATTAATCTCCGACTGCAAGATCCAACTCCAGTGTATTGTTATCGCGAAAAAAGTTAGGAAATCTCACGAGAGCTCAAGAACTTCCAATCTCAAAATTAGGATTTATGTTTTCTAAAAACTCTCTTGTTTTTTATTCATTTTTCCAACTTATGACTTTATGTTATATTTATACTAGGTACATAAGAGAATCCTAATCCTAAAAAGGATTGTACTTGTTCAAGACATGGGCCCAAAACAAATTTTTTATTCATTTTTTTAACTTATGACTTTATGTTATATTTATAACTAGGTACATAAGAGAACCCTAATCATAAAAGGGTTGGACTTATCCAAGACATGGGCCCAAAACAATTTTAGCCCAAGTACCTTTATTAATATAACATAGATAATTAAATCCAAATCAATTTATTTAATTAAATAATTTCTATCAAATAGAAATTAATATCATAATTATTAATAATTAAATATTACAATTCTAAATTGAATATTTAATACTTTCTTGATACACTCTTAAATCGGAAAAACTAATCGCATATAGTGTGACCCTATAGGCCTTTATATATGACATCAATCCAATGATGATCCAAACAAAACTCCTAGACGGCTTAGTTGGACGAACTCAATATATAAAGAACATTCACTTGAACTCAGCGAATTATAACCTTTATACAAAGCTTTGGTGAAATTCCTTTCATTCCGAATCACTCGATTAAGCTTAAGATTTATCCAAGTGTCTATCTCAATGGCTTAATCAATTTATCTCATCTTTATTAGTCGACAACTAGACCATAACTCAATCACTATATTGAATATGTCTCTTGCATTGGCCAATGACTTTAGTCGACCTAATATAGAGATTATGAGTGATCTCTCTCGAAATTCCAATCGAGGAATGAATTCTTTCTTGGCTCAACTACCACCTTCATTTACATCATGGTGCACCCAACACAAGCCGTATCTACCCCAAAAGGAGTGCAAGCGTTGGTCATGGTCAAAGTACACCACTCAGCAAATAAGGTGCGTATTGACCTCAAGTCGAAAGGATTATCACACGCTTTATACACTGATAAGTTTATAGACATACAATAAATAACTTATCAGTAGGGTTTACCAATACTCTCCAAAGTATCCATGTGTCCATCACGAATAACTATTATTCGCAGTCGTGAGACTTACTGCATTCTCTAAAATGTGATGCAGACCACATGCCGACATATATTATATTATCAATATCCCAATCTTGATAATCGTTAGTCGTGGCTATTTTAAGAGTAATGTTTTATCAATGACATCTCACCATATCAGTGACAACATTAACTCTACGGGAACATTTATATGAATAATCACAAACAATCAAAATAATAATTCAATAAATGCAATGCCATATATATTACGATATATATAATAATTGTGATCAAGTATAATGTCTTTAAATCTGATTGTCTCTAGGACATTCATACTTTCACTTTTTATTATAGAAAAGTTCGTCCGCAAGATAACAGAGCAATTGTAAGTGGGAAACTTGACTCGAGTCTAATCTCTCGAGGAAGACTAATTGGAAGCAATTCTCGTGTTTGATTCACGAATGAGAAAATAAGGAAAAGGCTATTCTAAACACGTAATCGAGTTTTGATTATTAAAGTTCTAATATCTAAGACGGTGACTTAAATGATGAGAAATAAAATCTATAACTTTGAAAATATTAATAAAACAGAGTCTAGGGCTCTAGACTCTTCTCCACAATCAATTGGTATTTGATCGAACACTTAATCTACGAGTTGGGATTGTCAATCCGAACTTGTAAATTAAACACCTAACAATGCCAATTGATGATTCTAAACTCATTTAAGCACTAGACCCGTTAATTCTAAACAATAATCACCAAGAAATGCAACAGTTTAAACTTAACACAAGCATTAACATTATTAAAGAGACAAAAAATTCAAAGAAGAGAACAATGGAAAATGGACTTTTAAGAACAACAATAATTATCATATAAATTTCTGAGAACTATATACCTAAAACAATGAGAAATTGCAAGAAAATCAACTATCAAAAAATGAACGTCACAAACCCAACAAAAACTCATAAACAAATTGTAATAATAAAAGAAAAGAAATGAAAAGCTTACTGATTAAGATTTGAGAGTTTCATCCTTCAAACAAGGATTACACAAATTAAGTTTAAGTTCTCATCAAAATCCAGAACTGCTTAAAAATCTATATTTTACTAAAAATTAAAAAGCTGAAGAGTTATTGAAGAAAGTGGAGAAGATAAAGTGAGAAATAGACATTCTTGGGAATCTAAACCCTAAGAGGTTCAAGAGGTAAGAGGTTTAGAGTCCCAAATTAGTCTGGCCACTGAAAGGAATAATAAATACATATATATAGGGGTGAAAGTGTGGGTAAGATAGTCATTTTTCCCAAATTAGTCTGGCCATCGATGCTAGAAAATGGCCCCGTCAGTGGCACATCGACTGGGCATCGATCGATGGCGGTGCTTCGCGGGTCTGAGTCGTGTTTTCATCAAATCAAGTCAGTTGTGATCCTCAAGAACTCTCTTAGGCTTGATTGACTACCCTAAAATAAATAAAAGCAAAATAACATAAAAATCTACAAAAAGTAAGAGAGAAATACGAAAAGTATTAATATGACGACAAAAACTAAGAAAACACAAGATAAGGATGCCTAAAAGGGACAAGACAAAATACGACTAAAATCCGACTAAAGCACACAAGATAAGACACAAAAACATATAAAACCACACATAAATATGTACAAATCAACTCCCCCACACTTAGATTTTGATTGTCCTCATGCAAAATCGAGCCTAGACATAGACAAAATAAATCTAATCACCCAATGAACTAAAAACTACTGCATTCAAATGATTTGAGGAATTATGCAGTAAATAAATTGGAAATTCAACTAAAAGGGCAATACGAAACGTTGAGGTAAGAGGTTTAGAGTCCCTTCCAAGCGCCTAAAATTAATGTGTTGCCCTTCATGTTCGTCCCCCATCCATGCCTCGGCCAAGATTTATTCCCGCTCAAATCACTAAGTCGGCACCCTACTAAGTCGTCTCAGGTCGTGTCGCCCCTTCTTGACTGATCGGCCCCTCCAGTCTCTCCGGGCTGGTCATCATCTCGGGCTTGGTGGATATGGAAGCCCTCGCAGGCTCGCCAAGGGGGATCTTATAGATCCTAGGAGCGGCTCCCTTGAGACCCCCGACCATCCTTTCCTTCATCGTCGTGTCTGAAAAGAAAATTAGCCTAAAGGATAAGTAAAAGAAAAAAAAAAGGAAGAGCCGAGTGATTAAAAAAAAATGGAAATGATGCTTGAAAATTCCCAAGCACAGAATATATCTTAAAAAAGGAAGATTTGGTTATCTTCATAAGTATACCAATCTCGGGAGGAAGGGGGCCGCTTTCTCTTCGGGAATTGAAGAAGCTCAGGATGGTGGGGGTGAGGAGTTTGGTCAGATGGAAAACATTTTGGTTAAGGGTGTGGATGGTTTTCTCTAAGGAGGGAGGTCGATCTCCTTTGAACAGAGGGGCCTGGGCTGGAAGAGCATTAATGGGCCTGGGGAAGAAGCCCTAGTCACCTGAGCAGTGGATAAAAAAGAATTTTTTCCTCCAGGCCCATTTGGAGGAAGGGTTCCCGATCAAGAATCGAACTCCAGCTCTGGAAGACAGATAAAAGAAACCAGCAGAAGAGCTCTTGACCTAGAATAAGGAATAGAACAACTGGGCCGTGTGGTTGAGACCAGAAAATTGGGCCGCCAGATGGAACCCTACCATAATCCTAAAAGCATTAGGCACAAATTGATGTACTAGAATCCGGTACATCCGTGATACTGCCAGGATAAAAGGATGGACGGGGAGGCTCAGCCCCGCCTGAAGTTGGTTGACAAAAAAAGTCAGGTGGACCTGGGGGGGGGGGGGGGGGGGTGGGGGGGTGGTGGAGGCTCTCTCACACGGAGTCTGGGTTGGTAAAGGAGAATTCATCTGAGATAGGGAATCTGAATTGTATATCCTGTAGGGTTTGGTCACTAACGGTGGAGACTATATTATCATGGTTGTTACCGGGAGGAGGATGGTGTTGTCCACCAGATGCAGCCGCCGCCGGCGTTGCAGAAGAAGATAAATCAAGGGAGGAGGATAGATTAATGGAAGACGGGAAGAAGTAGAAGCGGGGGCAGACATAATTAAAGCTTTGCAGGAATGTGAGAAAATACCTGGTTCTAAGAGGAAGAAAACCTTGATCACAGAGATAAAGATGCAAAAAATTCTTGAGAAAACAGGCGAGCGGCAGCAGAGAGAATTGAATAAATCAATAAAAAAGGGAGGTGATATACTTGGAAAACGAAATTTATAGGAAAAAAGAGGATTTGGCGGGATTTGTACATTTAATGTGTGCTAGAATATAGTACTTGACAAGACGCGCGGAGAATTTCAAATGCTGGGAAGGAATACGAGGCGTTGCAGGTCATACTCAAAGGACGCGGCCTGATCTGAGAAAGGGGTTTTGATGGGATTTGCGCATTCAATGCGTGTCAAAACACCGTACTTGAAAAGGACATGTTAATGATTCTAACCCGTCACCGGGGGCAGGGGACTCCGAGGCGTTACAACTCATCCCAACTATTCAAGGGGGGGGGGGGGGGGGGGAGACAGGTTGTTACGACCTGATCTGACGGCAAGGCGTAAAATAGGTTTAGTTGGGATGACCTGAAATGATGTCCTAAGAGAAGGGGAAGAGACGAGCCCTTAGTCCTATAAGATCTATATCGACCTGATCTAAAGCCTTGAACGCGGTTTTAAAAGATCAGGTTGAGAACTTTGAGAAAGGCGACAAAGCTGATCTGTTCTCTGGGAGGAAACTTCCAGGTCAGGTCGTCATGAATAATGGCCCGAGATTCACGGGTTTGTTTCCGAGATCTTGGAAAGGCTCCACTCAGCGAAGGTTATAAATATCTCAGCCTTAAGGCTGGAAAAGGTATGACATTCTGAGCATTCTAACTTGAAATATTTCGATAAGAAAAACTGCTTGACTGACTTAAGCATCAGAGAGATCTCCACCGAAAATCCCCCGGTAGCCCTTTCTAACGCGTTTTTGGTGGAGCAGGTCAGGATATTCAAGGAAGAAGCAGGTGTTCGCGATTCCATTATTTTCAGGGTGAAACAATAGAATTGTAAAACACCACTAAAACTAAATAGTTTGCAAATTCCAGAAATTGAATTGCCATCCTTTGAAGTCTCCAGATAGTTTTGTAAAAACCTCTTGCATTGGAAGACTTTTAATCTGCATTTTGTAAAATGACTCGAAATATAAAAAAAAAGGTCTAAGAATTGAATAGAAAGTCTACTTGTTCAAAATAGAAAACTCATAAAACTATCGAGAACAAAAACGGAGTTCATCACCTTGATGTTCAAAATTTATGAATCAAATATATATTCACAAACAAAAGCAAATCCCTAAATGTTGTAAATCAAAAGATATATATATATATATAAATCAGATAATTGTAAATTAGATTAAAAATAAAAAGAAATGCACATCTGAGACTTTAAATATATATTCTTGAAAATGAAATTAGTTTTGAAAAAACTAAATCTAAATCAAATTTATCATACTGATGAAAACCATATCCGAAACAATTATACAAAAGTAAGTAAATTTGAAAAAAAAAATAGATCTTAACCAGATTTATTTATCCGGATGAAAAAGTAGATCTCAAGCATTTAAAGAGATATAAAAAAGGCAAGTGTTACAATCGGTTTTAGATCTGAAAAATTATCTAGTCGGTTGTTAAAAAAAGGAAAGTTTCTCACCAATCCATAAAAGTATACATCATATCAAGTTAATTTATCTCAATTTTCTTAAAGATCTGAACAAACCAAGAATATGTATTCATTGAATTTCCAACACCACACTAATATAGGCTTCTCTTTGAACTTTGACTGTTGTCAATAAATCATCAAATACAAAAAATAATAATAAAAAAAGAAAACACTGCATATCACATTCTAGTTTTAAATGGCTAAATTTATTTGCATCTCAAAAGTTCGTAATCATTTTGTTTGCATAATAAAAAGAGTTACGATTAAAAAAGAAAAAAGATATACAAATCTGAAACAGTAATTCTACAGGTGTGGGAATTGAAAACTAACCATCTCCAGATTTAGATTTACATTGTATTAAGAATCATCAATGCAACACCAACCAAGTTCTGATTCACTTTGTTGATGGCTTTACACGCGGTTGATGATAACCATCAGATCTACAGTAAAATGGAAAGTATACATCAAATCAAAATTATATATCGCTGACTTTTTGTATTTCTTAACAAATACTCCACAAGTGAAATTTTGTAAAATAAAAACAAATACAACAGAATTGGACTGGGAGATATGAAATCAAAATCAAATTATAATGAAATATTTAGGCAGAAGAAATTGAGAGATAAGTTTTTGTTATGCGGCTAAAAGAGAGATAATGGTGCAGGCAAACCCTAGTTTCTTTAGGAGATGTAAAAATAAAGAAAGTATTATTTTATACCTAGATAAAAAATTAAAAAAAGAAAGTTTTTGAAGAGAAATTATAAGAGGTTGACACGTTATATTTTAAAGGCTTCAGACAATGACACGTGTAATTAAGATTACCAACAAGTTGACACATCAGTTATTTGTCAACAGAATTAATATACATTGTGGATACACACACATGCACATGCGCACGCGCGCATGCACGCACGCGCGCGCGCGGCACACACACACACACACACACACACACACACACACATATATATATATATATAATATATATATATATATATATATATATATATAAAATTGTTGATGGGTCTTTTGTTGACGGCCTTTACCCGCCAACAACCCATCAGAAATAATCAATTTGATAAACTATTCATTTAAAATAAATAAGAAACAAAAAAAATATGGCAATCGAAAATTTATGAAAAATTGATTTCACATGCTACAATAATATTATAAAACCTCACACAAATATTACCATCAATATGGATTTTCAAAATCAAATCCTAGATTTGGAAACTTCAAAAATCTCCATCCTAATACAACTTAAGAGAAAAAAAAAAAGAGCACCGTTCAAAAATGGAGTTGTAGCGTAAAAACTTAGAGTTTGATTGACTGAACTGATTTAAAAAATTGATAGTTAATCATTGATGGGTAATAAGTAGTAGCTGATTATAATTGATTTTGAATTATTATTTGGTAAATTAGCTGATTGAAATAGTTATTGACAATTAATTTATCAATATATTAAGATAAAAAAATACATAAAAAATAAGAAGAATAGAAATAATGATAAAAACTTATATTAACAAATAGAGACTTCTAACAATAAATTGTAAAAAATAAAAATGATGATAACAAAATAATCATATTAATAAATAAAAATACCCTTTATGTATAAAATTATATTTTTGTAAAATTATAAAATAATATATTAGTTCATATTCTTTTATATATATAAAAATGGATAAAAGAATGAAAATTTCCAATTAATTATCAACAAAATAATAAAAGTACAATTTTGTAATATTTTCCAACATGAACTTATTGAACCCAATAAACTATCGATAAATTTTTTACCAACCAGTTTAAATGAATCTATTGGATTATAATAAATATAAACTTATATAAGAAACTCAATCAATGCTCTAACGCATTTATGAAAGAAGGCCTTTGTCTTTGCCTCGGCCAACCAACACTAGTCTCTCGGTGCACCTCCTAACCGTCAAAAAAAGCTAAGGAACAACAATTTTTTTTGTTCATTATTTAATAAAATAATCTATTTTAATACATGTTGCTTTCCATAGATATCAAAAAAAAAAAAAAAAAAAAATTGTATGATAATAATAAAAAAAAAAAGATTTTAAAAGAGTGTTCACCAAATTCGAGCTCTACATTCGTACAATTTATTTGAATTTTATTATCACCTCTCCTTCACTCTTCTCAAATCTATTTAAAGAAAAAAAGCCGTTTGAATTAAGAGCATCATCATTTGATCTGCTAACACAAACACTATTGTAACACGGAATATAAAACAATGTTTGGACTCTGTAACGCAAATAGAAATGTTCCCAAAGAACGGAGCAGGGAGAGATGCTATTGTACTACGCTACCATGAAAAGCCGCGTCAAGGCCGATCAACGACCCAGATTGAAGGCACATTTCCATATTTTTCTCTCTCCTTTTCTTGTTGAATCGATAGAAATTATGACCCGCATAATATTGCTCGACCGTTTATAAAAGATAGATAATATTATAATAATCATATTTTTCATTTTCGTCTCTCTATGAACAATACACGTATTTATTTTTTAAAAATAGAATACCACATAAAAGACTAAAATAGCCCTGTTTACTTTACTTTATTTATTAGAATATTAAGATTTTAAGGGTAAAGTAGAAAATATAGAAAAAATTTTACAATTCTAATTACAATCATTTGTCTTCTTCATCTTCGTATTTTTTCTATTACTCTATCTTTTATAGACGGAGGGAGTAGTACTTAAATATATATTGCACTTTCTCCAATTTTAACTATATATATATATATATATTATATATATATATATATATATATATATATATATATATATATATATGTATGGTCCACAATTCTACATTTTCATAGAATGCAAAAGCTATGCATAAATTATCCTGAAAATGTAGAATTGTGACCAAATATATATATATAATATATATATATATATATTATATATATATATATATATATATATATATATATTTGGTCACAATTCTACATTTTCAGGATAATTTTATGCATAGCTTTTGCAATTCTATACTCATTTCCTTATATAATGTATTGAGTGTCTCAGTTGAAAAATGAGAAAAATGTTTTAATAAAGGTAACATGATCATTTACTTCCATTACTTAATTCCTATGCACATCTATATCTAAAGTACGACTAAAGTACGGCTAGATTATTCAGTTGTACTCAAGCAGATTGATATGATTGAATTATGACATAATCTAATGATAAACTTTTGTGTACATGTTGACAAAGGGAAAATTATTTTTTTTGGTCCATTATATTGTCCACTTTCCAATTTAGGACCAAGATATTGTCCACTATCAAAACACATACACGAAGTTGGCAAAATTATCAAAAAAAGGTACAAATTATCCTGATCGGGCTTTTTTGCTGACGTAGCGTGATTCAATAATTTTTTATCATTTTTCTTTATTTTTAAACATTAATTGAACAAAAAAACTTGAGAAATAAATCAATCTTAGTCCATTATATTGGCCACATTCCAAAAAACGTACGTGACATTGACCATCATCAAATCACATCTGCTAAGTTGGTCAACTCATCAAAAATGGTCCAAAAATATTTTTTGTATTTTTTAAATAAAAAAATATATTTAATATATATTAGATATGTAAATTAATTTATAAATAATTATATTATATTTATAAATGTAGATTATATTTATGAATAATGATATTTATAAATGTAGATTATATTTATTAATAATGTATTTTCTGAATAATATGTATTTATAATTATTTATGAATAATTTTTTATAATATATATATATAATATTTATTATAATATTATATATTTATAATATCATTATTCATAAATATAATCTAAAATTATAAATATAATTTATAAATTAACTTACATATCTAATATATATTAAATATATATTTTTTATTTAAAAATATAAAAAATATTTTTGGACCATTTTTGATGAATTGACCAACTTATCAGATGTGGTTTGATGATGGTCAATGTCACGTACGTTTTTTGGAATGTGGTCAATATAATGGACCAAAATTGATTTCTTTCTCAGGTTTTTTTGTTCAATTAATGTTTAAAATAAAAAAATGATAAGAAATTATTGAATCACGCCACATCAGCAAAAAAGCCCGATCGAGATAATTTTGTACCTTTTTTGATGATTTTGTCAACTTCGTGTATGTGTTTTGATAGTGGACAATATCTTGGTCCTAAATTGGAAAGTGGACAACATAATGGACCAAAAAAGCAATTTTCCCTGTTGACAAACAAGTACAACGGATACCGATAATTAGATAAACCTAAATTTATTATAAGATCTTCACTTTGTCTTTGATACAAAGACTAAACAAGGAGATGGACTCAATGATTTGTAATAAAAGTGATTGATATGATTGTTTCGCGACTAACTAAATGGGAGAGTTTGAAAATATTGACATGTGAGTTAAACTATAATTTGACGTATAATGTTGTATGCAAAAAGTTGTTTCATAATATATAAATGTGGAGTTATTTACCTTTAATTTGTTTTAGGGCGCAGATATAAGCACCACATCTATTAATGAGTTCACCCCACTAAGAAAAAATCAACAAGAATGTCGAAATTACGCTACACCCCCAAACACATCATCTTCTCTAACCCTTCAGCACCACTGCCATTATCACCGCCCATCACACCGTCGCCGCCACTGTTGAACAGGAAGACGAAAAAACGTGATGGGTGGTGAAAGTTAACTGATGGATTTGGGCGACAAAGGGTAACAAACAAATGCAAAATAGGGGTGTTCGTCTCTGGTTTCTCGAGCATATGTCACGTGATTGGACTTTTTGATCGAACAATATAACGTTGTACGAAAAAAAAATTGAACGAGCCTTAAAGGGGCCGTTCAGATCAATTTTTCGAATATGTGTTTTGTGTACGAATCAATTTTTCACAGTTGTATTTTGTGTTCGGATCGAATTTTCAAACCTATATTTTGTGTTCGGAAGTTTGGTTCGAACGACTTTTTTCAAGGTATTTTTTTTCTTTCTCTTTCTTCAATGCCATAACGGCGGCAGCATATTTCTGTGTACGTGTTTTTTCTATATTCTTCAATAGACGACGACCATGGCAGTGGCGGCAGTGATGGGCGACGACTGGAGTGGTGGTGGAGAGTTGAAGGAGATGGAGTATTTGAGGGTGTAGAGTTTAAGGTTAATATTGATATTTTTGTGATAACATTTTTATTTTAAATTTACACTTTGTTTTAAACTTACAATAATAACAAATAAGTGTGAACTAATAAATAAAACGAGGTGCGTATATCCACGCCCTTTGTTTTAAATTTGCTTGTGTTGACCAAAGGTGCGTATAACCACGCCCTTTGTTTTAAATTTGCTCGTGTTGACCAAACCATGACTTGAGTATTTTAAATTATTATATTATATTAATGAATTAATAATATTACACTTATATCGAATGAATTTACACAACCCATTCAATTCGCTCCGTGCATCGCACGGGTTAAGCACTAGTATATATAAAAAGCAAATAGCGTTTCTAAAAATATTTCTCAAAATTTTCTCGCTCATTTTACTTACTATATGTAGTATACATATTTATTATTTATATAATTATTTATGTACATATTCTTTTAGAGATTATCATTTATGTAAAGAAAATATTAAATATATGGAAGAATTATGTATAATAATAAATAAAATCTAAGAAAAATAAAAATAATACAATTCTTTTTTGAAAAATATATAAAATATAAGAAATTATTTAAAATATATAAATATATATAAATAATTAGTTAATAAATTTAATAAAACCCAAATAAGCAAAAGTAAAACACAAATATTTTTTCAAAAGTTTTAAATAAAATAAAAAATATTAATAAAATCATATATATAAAAATATAAGAACTTATAATTAAACTATAAATATTTATTTAATAAATATGAAACAAAACCGAAAATTCAACAATCAAATAAAATTAAAGAGAAAATTCATAAAATAAGCTATATTAACTCAAAAAAAATCATAATTAGATTCTATAAAGTTATTAAATAAATATAAAAATAAAAAAGAGAATTTATAAAAATATAAATAAAATAAAAAATAATAATAGCAACTACAAAAATATTTTGTGTGTGTGTGTGTATAAGAAATCTGAAAAATAAAATATAAATATAAATATATATATTATATAATATATAAATAAATCTAAATAATTAGTTTATAAATCTGCAACCCAAAAAAAGTAAATCAAAATATAAATATATCAAATGATATCAAATAAATTTATTTTTATTATAAATAAAATATAATAACTTATAATTAAATTACAAATATTTATTTAATAAATACAAGAAAATAGAATACAAACCAAAAGGTTGATTATATTATAAAATTAAATTTGGATCCATAGCTACAAAAAAAGAACTATCATTACATTATAGAAAATTATTAACTAAATATAAAATAAAAATATCAGAAATTACAAGAGATTTAATTAAATACAAACAAAATTGGGAAAGAAATAAAATGAATAAAAAAAATTATAATTTGATTTTAAAAAATTATTTAATAATTTTGTTAACTAAAAGAAAAAATAGTATGAGTACAACTAGAGAATTGATGCAATGAAGACAAAAAAAATATTATAATTAGTAGCAAGAATTTGTCTTTTCTTCCAATAATTTATTTGTTGACCAGACAAGGTAGTACGAGGACAAACCTAATAGCGTTATATTTTCAATTTTCTATATGTGACTAGAGTAAAACTTGGATGACCCAAATTTTGACCCTAAACGTGTCACAAACTTGACAATGACACTTTTTTCTCTTTTTATTTTTGTTTCCTAAAACAGATTAAAAAATTATATTATGAACATAATGAAAGGTAAATAACTTTATACTATTATTTGATTAAAATTTGAAATCAAAATTATATGTGGACAGAATGAAAAAATAATTATATAATCGCATAATATAAAGAACTCAATACATTATTTTAAATCTCTTAGCTAAATAATTATTTATGAACGTTTGTATATTATTAATTTGTGAAATATTACTATGAATTTAAGTATTTAACGCTAGAAATCCACACATAAATAATTTATTACTCTTGGTTATAAAATTACTTTCGTATAAACTGAAATCTATATATAAATTTTAATTTATTATCGAGTTCACCAACTGACTCGATGACTTGGTAGTAAATTACTTAGTGGCTTACTCGAGTCAATTACCGGGCTGATTTTAAAAAATATATATATATATAGTAAAATAAAATATAAAGGCCCTCAATTATATATAGATATAGTAAAACATATTTATATATTTTTTTATTTTCTAGATTTAGGAGATGATTTTTTATAATATAGCATTAATTAAGTATATTACTTTATATTTTAAAATATTATAAGATTTAATTTATTATATTTTATAACTTCTTGATCTTTATTATTACTTTATTATCAACTCTCAATAGATAAGAAAATATTTAAAATTAACTTTTATATATTTATTTAATTTACTTTATCACTATCGTCAATTTATTCATTAAATGTATTTAAAATAAATACTTAGAAATTAATGATAATTTTATTATTCTTATCTGATTTCAATAATTTCATATTTATATTATTATATTATATTATATTATATTATAATATTTATATTTATATTTTATTTCATTTTAGAAATTATTAAGAACCATTTATAATTAAAACATATATATGTTATATTTATTTAACTAAATTCATATTTTTCTGATTATTTTATAAGTATAGCATCTTAAGTATGTTTTGTTACTTTTAGGATTTAGTAAATGATTATTCAGGATTTAAGTTATTTTTAATTTATTATATAGAATCATTGTGAAATAAGATTTATTTTATATTATTTAAACTATTACCATCTTCATATTTTTTTTATTATTTGATACAAAATATATTTCTTATATATATTAACATATTTCATATTTTTTTATGATTTATTTTTTGTTTTATAACATTTTTTGTTTTTTTTATTATTATTAAATAATTATTTAGAATTCATAATATTTTATCCAATTTTAAAATGATTTAGGACTTATTTTATATTATTTATAATATATATGGATTATGTGACTTTTTTAATTTTAAATTAATTAATACATATTTATAATCTAAATATAGTTTTTTGTATTTATTTAGTTGATTTTATATTTTTTTTCAAATTTATATTACAAGTATTATATTTTTATTGGTTAAAGGTTTATTTAATAATTGTATAATTATGTTGATATAAATTATATATTATATTTTTATTGATTAAAGGTTTATTTAATAATTGTATAATTATGTTGATATAAATTATATCTAAAATAAAACGTAAAACAAAGTACGACTAAAGACAACTAGATTATTCAGTTGTACTCAAACAGATTGATGTGATTGAATTATGACATAATCTAATGATAAGTTTCGTGTACACGTTGACAAACAAGTACAATGTATACCGATAATTAGAAAAGCCTAAATTTATTATAATCTTTTATACAAAGCCTAAATAAGGAGATGGACTCAATAATTTGTAATAAAAGTGACTAATATAATTATTTCGCGACTAACTAAATGGGAGAGTTTAAAACTATTGTCACGTGAGTTAAACTATTATTTGAAGTATAATGTAGTAAGCAAAAAGTTGTTTCATAATATATGAATGTGGAGTTATTTACCTTTAATTTTTTTTAGGGCGCGGATATAGGCCTGTCTCTTATACACATCTAGATGTGTATAAGAGACAGGATATAGGCACCCTATCTATTCATGAGTTCACCCCAATAAGAAAAAATCAACAAACCCACAAAATACTACACCCCCAAACACATCATCTTCTCTAACCCTTCACCACCACTCCAACTCTGCCATTATCATCGCCCATCACACCGTCGCCGCCACCGTCGAACACAAAGAAGAAAAATCGTGATGGGTGGTGAAAGATAAGTGATAAATGGGCGACAAATAAGAAACAAATGCAAAATAGGGGTGTTCATCTCTGGTTTCTCGAGCATACGTCATGTGTTTGAACTTTTTGATCGAATAATACAACATTGTTCAAAAAAAGATTTGAACAAGCCTTAAAGGGGGCGTTCAGATCAATTTCTCGAACATGTGTTTTATGTACGAATCAATTTTTCACAGTTGTATTTTGTGTTCGAAAGTTTGGTTCGAATAACTTTTTCAAGGCATTTTTTTCTTTTTCTTTCTTCAATGGTATGACGCGAATTTCTGTTTACATGTTTTATTTATGTTTTTCAATAGACGGTGGTCATGACAGTGGCGGTAGTGATGGACGACGGCTGGAGTGGTGATGGAGAGTTGAAGGAGATGAAATATTTGGGGGTGTAGAATTTAAGGATAATATTGATATATTTGTGATAACATTTTTAATGGGGTGAACTAATAGATAAAACGAGGTGTGTATATCCACACCTTTTCTTTTAAATTTGCTCGTGTTGACCAAATCGTGATTTGAGTATTTTAAGTTATTGTATTATATTAATAAATTAATAATATTACACTTATATCGAATGAATTTACACCATCAATTCAATTCGTTCCGTGCATCGCACGGGTTAAGCACTACTTATTAAAACAAGTTTTATGAAGCCGGAATGAATACTAAACAATAGAACAGTATGCAACAAATGGGAAATGTGAAATTCAGACATAAATTATTTTTTTTATATTCCACCGTATCATCCATGTGAATCACATGTATATAATATAGTTTTGAATACTTGAAGTGAGTGAATGATTGGCACGTATTCCAATTCTATTTCAGACATCAAAATAATATGAACAATACACTCGTCATGACATTGGCGATAATACTCTTAGCTTTTGGTTAATGATGTTTGCAGGGAGGATTTGTGAGAACGCCAAGTGAGTAGCAAAGGGGAATTGAATTGAAACACCATATGGGAGCCTTTAGGCTTAGCCCATGCCTTTGTAGTCCAAGTTTTAATTCATTTTGAGTTGTTCGTTTAGTAGGAAGCACCCCTCTTTCTCGATCCACTACTTATTTTTATTTTATTTTATTTTATTTTTGATGTCTATAAAGATTGAAGAGAAGGTTCAAGTAAGTGAATATGAAAGTATTTTTGAAATGAAAGTGCAATTATAGGTCCAAATTTCGAACATTTTTAATATGTTCTTTTTCAATGTATTAAAAATTCTCGTCTAATTCTAATTAATTACCACATAAGCGTTACGTCTCTCTTGGCTGCTTATATAGTTTATCTTAATAACATCACGCCTAAGCAATAGACCAAAATATGACATCTAACTAGAGTCTAATGCATTTTAAAAGACAATTTTTCTTCCTTAAGAAAATGCTTATGCTTAATGTAATCCCATATTGAAATGGAAGTGCATTCATTGAAATCCATATTGTAGATGTATTTTTAATGAAAATTAAAACAAGTCAACACTTCTATAAAATGTATAAGTGTTTTTTGAAAAGTTCGTATAAAATCAATCTTTGTCATCAAACCCAATCAATTAATTGAGTTTTCTTAATTCAGAGATCCAATCCTAAAGAAAGTTGCTTGTAGGAAAAAGGGGATTTTTTATGCCTTTGATCACAAGAAACAAACTGCATATACTGTTGGAACGGTGGCTATATTATAATCTCGAAAATTAATTTTGACTCCCCAATTAGTTGTAAAGTAAGAAATTAAATGAGAGGAAAACAACATTAATATACAAGCTGACTCAGCATTGTCTAGAGAGCGAGTCTAAATATTCTAAAATAAAATGATGTCACGTCACTCTGTTAGCAGTATTTCAATAGAAAATCTTTTTCATATTATCAAGTAAATTTCAGAAAACATCAATTTAGTCAATAACACTGAGACCAGATGAATGCATAAGCAAATGTATATGTGCTAGATTTCTTAAGCTTATTTAGTTGGCTTGATTCAGGGCCGTCTCCGAAGTTTAGTTTTGGAGGCCCCCAAATTATTGATCGGAGTTTATATATTCTAATTTTTCCTTTCTTATGTAAAGAATATTAAAGGTAAGTGAATAATTATTAATTAAGATATCGTAATTATTACTCAACACATTCTATATTAAATTAAGCTATCATATTTATTTTTCACTAAATCTAACTCGGAGTTCGCTAAATATAATTATTTATAAATAATTATAAATATATATTATTTCAAATATATATTATTAATTATAAATATAATATTATATGTGTATATTATTAGTTATATATATATTATATATATATAAATAATGATATATAGTTATTATAAATAATTAATATTATTTTTAAATATATAATAATTATATAATAATTATATCATATTTATAAATGTATATTATAATTAAATTAGATTTATAATTAATCAATTAATTATATTATATTTATAAATGAATAATCTAATTATATATTTCATTTTATAAATAATCAATTACATTATAAATATATAATATTATTTTAAAATATATTATAATAATAATTTTATAAATTTATATTTTTATATTTGTTTTATATCCCTTTAAATAACTATATATATATATACACACACACACTACTTATATATATATATATATATAGGGGTGGGTTCAAATAAAACCATGTGATTATATGTGAACCTGCAAACTAGTGTTTTTATTATACAATCACAGTTCTTTATTATTATTTTTAGTTATATACACCAGTAGTACTTTTATTATACAATCATAATACTTTTAATTAAATAAGGAAATACACAAAAAATCTGATCCATCCATTTAATTAGATTTAAGGCCCATAATTGACCCTAAGTTCACATATAGGAACATATTTCTCATTTGAACCTAATCCTATATATATATATATATATATATATATATATATATATATATGATAGGGCAGAATATATGCCAGACCTGGTTTGGGGTAGCTCTGACCCAGAATAATCAAATAGTTTAAGAAGAGGGGTAGAGTAACTCCGTCTCTATGAAAGATCTAATTAGTCCTCCCGATAAAACAGGATGTTAGGAAGAGATGGTTATCGCTTGAGATCCCCGACTTAGCCATCTTCAAGGGCATTAAAGGTTCGGAGATTATACCCAGCTGAAGTCCCAGGGGTGGAGTTTAACCTGACCTGGGTAAAAGACCTGGTTGGGTCCCCTGAGGAATAGAGCTCCTCCTCATGGTTAGCAAGAGTTGACATGTTGAACAGCGGGGGCAAGAGGAAAGAAGAGCTGAGATATTATGGACTGGGTCAGAATGAGAGAAGGAAATAAGGAAGACCTGGGACAGGGGAGAACTGTTTCCCAAATTCCTAGCAAAGAGACAAGTGGGACCACTTGTCAGAATTTGTTGCGTAACGGTCCTTGATTCGCGCCATGTGTTCCTGAGATGCCGGCTGGGGTCCCCGTTAGGAGAAATTATAAATATCTCAACCCCAAGGCTGAGAGAGGTATGTCATTCTCTTGAAACATTCCTTCTTATTTTCTGCAAAACACCTCAAAATGCTCGCTAACTTAAGCATCAGAGAGGTTTCCACCGGAAAACCACCGGTGGTCCTTTCTAACTCTTGTTTGTGATACAGGTTTGGGTGGTGTTTGTGTTCCAGGCGTCGTTACAAGCGTTGGCCACTTTTTGAGCTGAAACAATTGGCGCCGTCTGTGGGAAAGCGATCAAGTTAAGACGTGAGATTCTCTGTTTATTTCATGGCTTCAGACGGTTTGCGACGGAAATTCGTGGGTGAGCTCGGTGGAACCCCTAGTTCCGCCGCGCCATGGGGGATGCCCACGTCGACTGAAACGTCGGCGATGGGACCAGGAGAAACAGCGCCGTCGACAGAAACTGCACCAGGCGTTACGCCGCCCCCGCTCAGTAGATCTGTGCCAGCCACGGGTGGTTCATTTAACGAATCCTTCCTCTTGCAGCTCTCGGAGCTAATCGGCAAAGCCGTGGAGACGGCAGTGGAAAAGAAGTTCGCGGAGATGGCGACACCGCCGTCCAACACACCGCCAGCACGAACTGTCCCGGTGGTGGACGCAGAGCCATCGCTAGGACGGCAGGCGATCGGGATCCCTTACATAATGGGGAAGAACACTTCTCCATCTCTGACAGTGAGACTTCAAGCCAGACTAATCCGGGTCTGGCTGAACAGATGCAAAGTCTGCAAAAAGAAGTGAGGGAGTTTAAGAGGAAGATTGCTACTGGAAGTGTGATTCCGGCGAGAAGGGGTACACCATTTACTGAGGAAGTTATGCGAGATGACGTGACGGCTTCATATCGCTCCCTAGGCTTCGAGTACAATGGAACTACGGACCCGTGGGACCATCTCAGTCGCTTCGAGATCGCGGCAGCCCTGCATAAATTTTCGGACGCTGTCATGTGTCGGGTCTTCCCGATGAATTTTACTAAATCAGCACAGCTCTGGTTTAGTCAGCTGCCGCCGAGGTCCATCCGCAATTTTGATGAGTTCAGCTCAGCCTTTTTACACCAGTTCACGAGCTGTAGAAAATATCAGAAAATGCCACTTGAACTTTTCAGCTTGAAGCAGAAAGAGAATGAGAGCCTCCGTGCTTATATCAATAGGTTTACAACCGCCAAGTTAGAGGTGCCCTCTACGTCTGAAGAACTGTTGGTGAATGCCCTAGCGCAAGGTTTGAGACGAGGGGATTTCTTTCAGTCATTGGAGGTGAAACCAGCTCTGAAATTTGGGGATCTCTTGGAGAGAGCGGAAAAGTATATCCATCTGGAAGAAGCTTTGAAGATCAAGGATGAGGGAGAAAGGAAGAGAGAAAGGCACGACCGCAAGGACAGGGGAGCTGTAAAAAAGCTTAGGCCAAACCTGCCTGGAGGAAGGCCTCGCTTTGATAAATACACTCCTTTAGCAAACCCACAAGGAGAAATCTTACAGGTAATTGAGAAGCATCCAGACCTGAAGTGGCCAAAGACCTACTCGCAGAGGCCCAGGAAGGAAAAATCAGATTGTTTCTGTCGCTTCCACAACGAGTATGGGAACGACACTGACCAGTGTACCCATCTAAAGGACGAGTTGGAGAGGCTAGTTCAGGCTGGACATTTAAAGGAGTATGTTCGGATGAGGAGAGAGGAAGCCAGGTCCGGCAGGAAGAATTATGATCGGTCCCTGACGAATAGGGGCAGCCAAGATAGGGTGCGTACTGAGGTGAGAAGATCTGATCAGACCCAGGTCATCCATGGAGAAATCCAGATGATTACCGGAGGAGAACTTGAGGAGCATTCTAAACGAACACAACACAATTATGTCAGAGCTGTAAGAGACCTAGTTCGGAAATCACGTGACGTGGGACAAATGACCTATACCCATAACATCTGTTTTGGGTCAGAAGATGGCGATGGTATTCTGGCCCCTCACATGGATGCTCTGGTTATAACTGCAACCATTGCTAATTATAATGTCCATAGAATTTTCGTGGATACCGGGAGTTCTGCCGATATTTTGTTTTATGATTGCTTTAGGCAGTTAAAAATAAACGTTGAGCTGGAAGAAGTCACCACCTCCCTAGTTGGTTTTGCGGGGGGAGCCCTGAAGCCCTTGGGAGCAGTGAGGCTCCTCGTGACGTTAGGAGAAGAGCCATATAGGGTGACAAGAACGGTGCGTTTCTTGGTGGTGGATGCACCTTCTTCTTATAATGTCATGTTGGGCCGACCATTCTTGAGCCAGTTCCAGGCTGTTATATCTGTCTTTCATATGAAGATGAAGTTTCCAACGGAAGACGGAACGGGAGAGGTCAGGGGTGACCAGTATGCCTCACGACAGACTTACGTAGAGTGCATCAGGAGGAATGAGGAGGAAGAAAGACAGAGCAAAAGGGCCAGAGTAGAGCCGCCAAAGATAGATCTATCCAATAGGGAGGAAGGGCTGATGATGGTCGAAGTAATCCCAGGGGATGAGAGCCGAGTCCTTCGAGTAGGGACAACCCTTAGTCCGGAAACCTTGACAGATCTTGTTGCACTATTGAGAAGCAGCGCGGATGTGTTTGCTTGGTCCCCAGAAGATCTGGTAGGGATCGACCCAGAGGTGGCAGAGAACCACCTCAACATCAGCTCGGATGCAAAGCCGGTAAAGCAAAAGAAACGCAATTTCGGGCCTGAGAAGGAGGCTGTCATAGAGGCCGAGGTGGAAAAACTATTGAAGGCTAAGCACATCCAGGAAATACAATTCCCTGAATGGCTTTCTAATGCTGTCTTAGTTCCCAAAACTTCGGAGGGCTGGCGCATGTGCATCGACTTCAGAGATCTCAATCGTGCTTGCCTGAAAGATCACTATCCTTTACCTAGAATCGATCAGCTAGTCGACTCTACTGCTGGATGTGAGCTCTTAAGTATGATGGATGCATCCCAAGGATATCACCAGATTAGATTAGCCAGAGATGATTGGAAGCGGGTCAGCTTTATTACCCCAAAGGGGATGTATTCCTATGTCGTGATGCCTTTTGGTTTGAAAAATGCAGGAGCCACTTATCAACGTTTGGTCGATAAGATGTTTAAGAATCAGCTTGGGCGGAACATGGAAGTTTACGTGGATGACATGCTGGTCAAGAGCGTGGAAGCAACGTCGCATGTGGAAGACCTGCGGGAGACCTTTGATACTCTGCGACGGTATAGGATGAAGCTTAATCCCAGGAAATGCACATTTGGAGTTAGAGCTGGCAAATTCCTGGGGTACATGGTCACGGAGAAGGGTATCGAGGTAAATCCCGAGAAGGTTAGAGCAATTATGGATATGCGGGCGCCTAGGAATGTGAAAGAAATGCAATGCTTAGCAGGGCTTATTAACGCGTTGAGTAGATTTGTGTCCAGGTCTGCAGAAAGGAGCTTACCATTCTTTCAAGATCTAAGGAAGAAAGCAAGATTTCAGTGGAACGATGAGTGTGAGGAAGCATTCAAAGCATTGAAGGAGCATTTGGCCAGCATGACCTTGCTAACAAAGCCTGTCCTAGGAGAACCCCTCATTTTATATTTGTCAGTAGGACAACAGGCAGTTAGTTCTGTCTTACTTCGAGAGGAGGGGAGGGTGCAGAAGCCAGTTTATTACTGGAGCAAGGTCTTGCATGATGCCGAAGTAAGGTATATAGAGATAAAACGGGCTGTCCTGGCCCTCGTAGGAATGGCCCGAAAATTACGTCCGTATTTCCTTTCGTATAGTGTAATTGTACGAACGAATTTGCCTTTGAAGGCGGTCATGGATAAGCCAGAGGCATCGGGAAGACTGGTCAGATGGATAATCGAGTTAAGTGAATTTGATATTAGCTTTGAAACCAGAACAGCAATTAAAGCTCAGGCCTTGGCTGACTTCATGCAAGAAATGACTGGCCTTCCCGAAGAACTAAAGAAATGGACGATCTTCACGGATGGCTCTGTCTGTAATCAGGGCTGTGGAGCTGGAATTGTTCTGATTGATCCAGAAGGCGTGTCTACTGAATTTGCTATCCGGCTAAATACAACTTTCTCTAATAATTCTGCTGACTACGAAGCTCTTTTAAGAGGTATTCAGATGGCAAAAGACCTGGGCGCGGAGCACGTGTGTGCCAGGGTGGATTCTCAACTTGTTTGTAAACAAATTAATGGAGAATTCGAGACAAGGGAGGAACATATGCAGAGGTACTTGGACAAATTCAGAGAGCTGGCCAGGGGAATGAAAGAGTTAACAGTCTTCCAGATTCCTAGAGAGGAAAATAGAAGGGCTGACTTCCTGGCGAAGGTGGCCAGCTCGGCTTTGGATTGTCAAGAGAGGATGATTACCTTGCTACAAGCAGGCGGGGAATTCGGGACAGAGCAGGTAGGCTCCATTATGGAGAGAGATGATTGGCGCTCTCCCATAAAAACATACCTGGAACAGGGGGTCTTGCCGAATTATAAAAAAGAAGCATCAAAAGTACGAACCAGGTCTGCTAGATTTTGTTTAATTAAAGGAGAGTTATTTAGAAGAGGGTTTGGTCAGCCTCTTCTGAGATGTTTAAGCCGAACGGAAGGAGTTCTGATCCTTAAAGAAATTCATGAGGGATGTTGTGGTAACCACATGGGTGCCAGAGCTCTGTAAAGTAAGATCTTACGAGCAGGGTATTTCTGGCCCCATCTACGAGAAGAGGCGGAAAAATTCGTACGCGCATGTGAGAAATGCCAAAAAAATTCAACGCTAATACACAAGCCTGCCGAGGAGCTCATTACGATGAGCTCTCCTTGCCCATTCGCCAAATGGGGAATAGATCTGGTCGGTCCCTTTCCCATGGCCCCTGCTCAAAAGAAGTTCTTGATAGTAGCAATCGATTATTTTAGTAAATGGGTAGAAGCGGAGGCCTTGGCCAAAATTACCGAAGATACAGTTATGAAATTCCTATGGAAGAACGTGGTGTGTAGGTATGACATCCCCAGAATTCTGGTCTCAGATAATGGAATACAGTTCATGGGCTCTAGAATCAGGGCATGGTGTTTGAAAATGAAAATCGATTAGCACTTCACCTCTGTTTACCATCCCCAAGCTAATGGACAGGTAGAGGTCACCAATCGCATACTGGTCCAGGGGATCAAAACTCGTTTGGAAAGAGCTGGGGGCAAATGGGTGGATGAGCTGAGCGCAGTCTTATGGGCCTATAGAACTAATCCTAAAGAGAGCACGGGGTAAACGCCTTTCAGCCTGGTCTATGGTATGAACGCGGTGATACCTGCAGAGATTAGCATGGAGACTCATCGAATTCAGAACTTTGATGAGAAGCAGAATGAGTCTTTGACGCAAGATGCTCTGGACTTAGTCGAAGAAAAAAGAGACAGAGCTGCCACAAGGATGGCCCATATCAAAGGGAGAATAAAGGCCATATATGACAGATCTGTTGTGAAAAGACAGTTCCAGGTTGGAGACCTGATCCTAAGAAGATCTGATTTAGGGAAGTCCAAGGGGAAACCGGATGCCGCATGGCAGGGACCCTTCCGAATTATCCAGGTCTTATCTGGAGGAGCTTACAAACTGGAAGAGCTGGATGGCACAACAATCCCTCGCGCTTGGAACATCGTCAATTTACGAAAATTTTACACCTAATTGTAATGCCTTATGTTTATTTGATTGAATAAATTTGCAGTTCACGACAGGAGTAACCAATGAGAGATTCAAAATATCGACGGATATGCTTATTGTTAATTGAAAAAGACACTTACAACAAAAACAGTAAAATATAAGAAGACATCTTCGCGGTACATTAACAATCACAGAAGCACAAACCAAAAGGCATAGAAAAGTAAAAGTACAGCCTTAGGATGGGGGTACAGAAGCGAGAAGTTGACAGAGCCGTTGAATCTCGTCCTCATGTTCCAAAAGACGGACACGAAACAGGTCTGAAACCTCCACCGCGATGTCCCAGTCAACGTGCGGCTCCGCGTTCTCCCTCTTCAGGCCAAGAATGATTTGATGAAGGCGTTGTCGTTCACTGCGGAATTGCGATTTCTTCTCTGCCAGCTTCTCCACGCGTTCCTGCAACTGGTCCTGCAGCTGTGAAATTTCTTCCTTAAGACGATTCCTCTCATGAAGCAGGCGGATATGCTCCTCAGTGGAAAGTTATTAGAAGATGATGAAGATGCCATTATGCAGGGAACATAAACCGAGAATAGACGCCATTATATAGGAAAAGGGAAAGCGGGAAATCACCTTAAAGTTGGCGCACAAAGGGCTTAGAAAAAGCGGGAAACTACATTGAGTTTGGCGCGCAAAAGGGCCCAGGAATGCTAGGACTAACTGAGGACGAATGTCCTAGATCTCGTCTGACCTGATTGTCAGTTTAAGACAGGATTGGCTAAGGACGGATGTCCTAAAATTTTCCTGACCTGATTGTCAGTTTAAGCCAGGATTGGCTAAGGACGGATGTCCTAAAATTTTCCTGACCTGATTGTCAGTTTTAAGCCAGGATTGGCTAAAGGACGGATGTCCTAAAATTTTCCTGACCTGATTGTCAGTTTAAGCCAGGATTGGCTAAGGACGGATGTCCTAAGATTTTCCTGACCTGATTGTCAGTTTAAGCCAGGATTGGCTAAGGACGGATGTCCTAAAATTTTCCTAACCTGATTGTCAGTTTAAGCCAGGATTGTCTAAAGGACGGATGTCCTAAAATTTTCCTGACCTGATTGTCAGTTTTAAGCCAGGATTGGCTAAAGGACGGATGTCCTAAAATTTTCCTGACCTGATTGTCAGTTTAAGCCAGGATTGGTTAAGGACGGATGTCCTAAAATTTTCCTGACCTGATTGTCAATTTAAGCCAGGATCGGCTAAGGACGGATGTCCTAAAATTTTCCTGACCTGATTGTCAGTTTAAGCCAGGATTGGCTAAAGGACGGATGTCCTAAAATTTTCCTGACTTGATTGTCAGTTTAAGCCAGGATTGGCTAAGGACGGATGTCCTAAAATTTTCCTGACCTGATTGTCAGTTTAATCCAGGATTGGCTAAGGACGGATGTCCTAAAATTTTCCTGACCTGATTATCAGTATAAGCCAAGACTGGTCAAGGACGATTGTCCTTGACTTTATCCAACCTTGGTATGGGACCGGGTCAACAACTTGATCTCCTGATCTGGGTGACAAGGGCCACTAATTAGCCTACGTATACAGGCCTGACCTGTCGTTTAGCAAGAACGTATGAATGAGCTAGACTGGACTAAGCTAAAGAACCTTCAGGGGTAAAATGCCTAACAGTTAGCATTACCGTGTGCATGAGTTGAACGGTTAAAAAAATGGAGAAAAGAACTCAAGATATTAATATATTATTGCACAAAAAACACCGGCTGCCTACACCTTTTCAGAAAAAGGTTGGCAACTGTGATTACATAAGATTGCAAGAAAATATCGAAAAATAAGGCTAAAATGTTTAGCTATGAGAAGATCTCTGATCTGAAGCCAGGGCTCGACGAACCCGCCAGAGTTCACGCTCTTTTTTGTGCAGGCGGCGGCGATATTTGTCAGAGCGATCGGCAAGCGTCGGAACCTCACCGGCGGCAGCGGTCAAGCGGCCTACCGATTTGGCCAGGTCTGCCTTCTCCTCTTGAAGTTGGCGGTTCACTTGTCGGAGTTCAACCCACTCTCTTTTGTAGAAACATTTCTTCTGGCATTTCCTTTCCAGAATACGGTAGAGATAACCGAGTTTCTCTTTGAGCATGGTGATTTGGTCGGAGAGTTTGAATTTCTCCACAACCAGGGAGATGTTCTTCCTTTTCACTGATTTGAGTTCTTCGAGAAAGGGAGAAGAAGACATTTTTTCAGGAAAATGATAAAGAAGAATGAAGCATGCATACACATATTTATGAAAGGATGGCACGTGCCAAGGAATATAAAGTACTAGGGTTTCTGGAAAAACGGGAAACCCTAGAAGATCAAGAGTTGCAACAAAACAAAAGCATTAATTGTCATTAAACAGAAAATATGCGGGTACAAATTCAATATTCAAAAAAAAATAAAAAATAGAGAGGCAAACAAACCAGCCACACAGGCTACAACCTACAGGTCTGTTTGATAAAACTAAGGCTGATACATACAAGGTGGATAGATTTTTTCGAAAGGCGCAAGCTCTACTCCAACACCTCTTCATGACTGCTCTGGAGTTTGGGATCCTTCAGCAAAGCTCTTCTCAAATTGGGTTTAGTCTTGCAAATCCCCCAAGTCGGCGAAGGTTGGAGAATTAGCGGTAACCATCGCCAACGATTGATCGGGGGGAGGAGAAGAGGTCGAGCTGGAAGAGCAGAAAGTCTGACGGATATGATCAGCAAAGGATAGATCATCCAGCATGTGCAGTCGGTCACCTTCAGCAACGTGCGAAAAGGAAGTAGGCTCGGCTGCACCCGTAATAGGTGCTTCTCGGTCGAAGGGCAAAGAAGGATTCTCTGATATCCACTTGGCATGAGCATCTACGCCAAGGAGATAATAAGCCTCGGCCTCAGGCACCAAAAGCCGGTACAAATCCATCGACTCCAGAAAAGCCTGGCGTGTGGTCGCTCGGGTTAGTTGGATCAAACGGAGACCTTCATCCGAATTTAAAAACCCAAGTCTCCCCCTTGCTTCACCCTCTGAGAGACCCCTAGCCTCTCCATCAGCCTCCCCCTCAGCTCGGGCAACTTGAGCCTTCTCCTTGATCTCTTTTGCCTCGTGCTCCAGGACGACCATCTGAGCATACTTTTTGGCGTTGGACTCCTGTGAGGCCCGCAGAGCTGCCTGGGTTCCCGCCAGTTCTGCGTTGAGCAGCTCCAGATCAGCGCCAAGGCCATGATTTTTGGCCAATAGCTCTTGCTTCTGTTTTTTCAAACTCTCGATCTCCCTTTTCAAGTCCGCCTGGAGTAGAGAGCCCCGAGCTCGGGCTAAGAGAGTAGCCCTGAGCACCACCGCCTATAAAAAGAAATTTGACAAGGGAATGAGTGAAAATCCCAACAAAGGCCGGAATTACAAACCAGCGTTAGATGCCTTACCTGCGCCTCTGCCTGAATATATGAATCCAACAGAGCAGGATCAGATAGTTTCTCTGTCTCACGACAATCAGCTGTCGGAGCTAGCCCCATCATGTATTGCCTGGCCACCTCGCCGGTACAATTCATCACTGACCTGTTAAAGAAGGTCTGGTTGGGATAGGGAGGAACTTGTGGGGTCCCTCCCGGGGCACTCTCGGGCCTCTCTTCCCTCTTCCTCTTTCTTCGCTGTAGTTGTCCCTCCTCGGGGTCAGATAAAGGTTGGGTTTCCTGAACAGAGGCTGCTGGCTTAGTCAGAGCCCTCTCTCCTTGCCCCGCACTCCTTTTTGTCGCCTCTGGCGGAGCAATGCTGAGGGGAATCACTGGGGTCTGCTCTGGAAGGTTGCGCTCTCGCGGCCGACTGGAAGGAGCCGCCACAAAGGTCACCTCTTCCGGAGTAGGGGAAGTTCTGGTGGGCTCACCCAAGGGACTTTTCTGATTTTTCCCCGCTGCTTTCTTTGCCTTCGCCTCTAGGAGTGCTTGCATCATGGTTACTGAAAAAAAGAGAAAAGAGAATGAGGTAAATAGAAAAAACGAAAGTACTACCAGAAGAATAATATGAGCCGTGTTAGGAATATACCAATGTGGGAAGGCAGAGGCCCATTTTCTCATTGGGAGTTGAAGAAGTTTAGAATTTTGGGTTTGAGAAGGTTTGATAGATCAAAAGGGGTCTGGTTCAAGGCAGTGATTTTCTCGCTCAGATGGGACGGTCTGTCGCTCCGAGATATGCGGACTTGGGGATGAAGGTAGCTAATGGGCTCAATGGGAAAGCCCCAGTCCTCTGAGCTCTGGACAAAGAAGAACTTCTTCTTCCAGCTCTTATGGGAGGAGGGAAGACCAGTTAAAAAATGAACATCCGTTCGGCCAGAGAGATAGAAAAATCCCGAAGAACTCTTCGCTTGGAATAAGGAAAAGAAGAGTTGGGCTGTAGGTACAATGCCGGCATATTGGGCCGCAAGGTGAAATCCGGCCATGACGCTTTTCGCGTTAGGTAAAAATTATTGAACTGGGATATGGTACAACGGGATACGACCAATATGAAAGGGTGGACGGGCAGGCTCAGCCCTGCGTGGAATTGGTCCACGTAAAAAGTTAGGTGAACGGCGGGAGGAGCTGAGGCCCTCTCGTCAGGCGCTGGGCTGGTGAAAGAAAATTGATCGGAGATAGGAAAGGTGGCACGGATATCCCTAAGTGTGCTAGTACTGAATATGGAGGGTACGTTATCAAGGAAATAGGGAACTTGAGCTATTAAAGGCCTTTCCACCGGGACCATCGGCAAAGACTCGGATGAAGATATGTTTACAGAAGAGATGGAATTCGCCGGGGAGCCAGAGGGAGTTTCCCCGGAAGAATCGGCAGAAGAAGTTGACATAATTGAAAGACTGAGGAAGGGTAAAAAGAGTACCTGGTTGAAGATACCTACAGGAAGTCGAGTGGAGTAAAATCGCAGAAATCGCCGAAACGGTTGGGAAAATAAAAGGGGAGATTTGGGAGAATATGAAAAAAGATTTGAAAAAGGAATAATGAGAAGGACTCAAGAGTTTGAGAGATGGAATTTGAAAAGTAAAGCAGAAAAGGAAATTTGGAGGGGCAAAAGGAAGTTGATAATTTTTGAAAACGAAAATCAAGGAAAAGAGGGATTTGATGGGATCCTCGCATTTAATGCGGACAGAGGAACAGTACCCTAGGCAGTGAGCTGGAACGTTAACCGTCCTGAAATGGGACACGTGCCGCTGACCAACCAGGTACAGTACTTGGAAAGATGTGTGGTTATGGTAACCGTTTGGGGGATATGAACCGACACCACTAATGCCAATAATTAGGGCTGTTTGACAGGCGGATATCTCGGGATTCCCCAGTACGAGAAGTCATAAAAAACAAAAGGGCCACATTTATTTCGAAGGAGCCTAGGGATATTACCGATCTACCCCAACTTTTTGGGGGGGAGGAGTTGATAGGGCAGAATATATGCCAGACCTGGTTTGGGGTAGATCTGACCCAGAATAATCAAATAGTTTAAGAAGAGGGGTAGAGTAACTCCGTCTCTATGAAAGATCTAATTAGACCTCCCGATAAAACAGGATGTTAGGAAGAGATGGTTATCGCTTGAGATCCCCGACTTAGCCATCTTCAAGGGCATTAAAGGTTCGGAGATTATACCCAGCTGAAGTCCCAGGGGTGGAGTTTAACCTGACCTGGGTAAAAGACCTGGTTGGGTCCCCTGAGGAATAGAGCTCCTCCTCATGGTTAGCAAGAGTTGACATGTTGAACAGCGGGGGCAAGAGGAAAGAAGAGCTGAGATATTATGGACTGGGTCAGAATGAGAGAAGGAAATAAG
Source organism: Phtheirospermum japonicum (assembly GCA_014905375.1). NCBI lineage: Eukaryota > Viridiplantae > Streptophyta > Magnoliopsida > Lamiales > Orobanchaceae > Phtheirospermum > Phtheirospermum japonicum. The sequence continues at coordinate 164,597 of BMAC01000181.1, forward strand.
GAAGACCTGGGACAGGGGAGAACTGTTTCCCAAATTCCTAGCAAAGAGACAAGTGGGACCACTTGTCAGAATTTGTTGCGTAACGGTCCTTGATTCGCGCCATGTGTTCCTGAGATGCCGGCTGGGGTCCCCGTTAGGAGAAATTATAAATATCTCAACCCCAAGGCTGAGAGAGGTATGTCATTCTCTTGAAACATTCCTTCTTATTTTCTGCAAAACACCTCAAAATGCTCGCTAACTTAAGCATCAGAGAGGTTTCCACCGGAAAACCACCGGTGGTCCTTTCTAACTCTTGTTTGTGATACAGGTTTGGGTGGTGTTTGTGTTCCAGGCGTCGTTACAAGCGTTGGCCACTTTTTGAGCTGAAACAATTGGCGCCGTCTGTGGGAAAGCGATCAAGTTAAGACGTGAGATTCTCTGTTTATTTCATGGCTTCAGACGGTTTGCGACGGAAATTCGTGGGTGAGCTCGGTGGAACCCCTAGTTCCGCCGCGCCATGGGGGATGCCCACGTCGACTGAAACGTCGGCGATGGGACCAGGAGAAACAGCGCCGTCGACAGAAACTGCACCAGGCGTTACGCCGCCCCCGCTCAGTAGATCTGTGCCAGCCACGGGTGGTTCATTTAACGAATCCTTCCTCTTGCAGCTCTCGGAGCTAATCGGCAAAGCCGTGGAGACGGCAGTGGAAAAGAAGTTCGCGGAGATGGCGACACCGCCGTCCAACACACCGCCAGCACGAACTGTCCCGGTGGTGGACGCAGAGCCATCGCTAGGACGGCAGGCGATCGGGATCCCTTACATAATGGGGAAGAACACTTCTCCATCTCTGACAGTGAGACTTCAAGCCAGACTAATCCGGGTCTGGCTGAACAGATGCAAAGTCTGCAAAAAGAAGTGAGGGAGTTTAAGAGGAAGATTGCTACTGGAAGTGTGATTCCGGCGAGAAGGGGTACACCATTTACTGAGGAAGTTATGCGAGATGACGTGACGGCTTCATATCGCTCCCTAGGCTTCGAGTACAATGGAACTACGGACCCGTGGGACCATCTCAGTCGCTTCGAGATCGCGGCAGCCCTGCATAAATTTTCGGACGCTGTCATGTGTCGGGTCTTCCCGATGAATTTTACTAAATCAGCACAGCTCTGGTTTAGTCAGCTGCCGCCGAGGTCCATCCGCAATTTTGATGAGTTCAGCTCAGCCTTTTTACACCAGTTCACGAGCTGTAGAAAATATCAGAAAATGCCACTTGAACTTTTCAGCTTGAAGCAGAAAGAGAATGAGAGCCTCCGTGCTTATATCAATAGGTTTACAACCGCCAAGTTAGAGGTGCCCTCTACGTCTGAAGAACTGTTGGTGAATGCCCTAGCGCAAGGTTTGAGACGAGGGGATTTCTTTCAGTCATTGGAGGTGAAACCAGCTCTGAAATTTGGGGATCTCTTGGAGAGAGCGGAAAAGTATATCCATCTGGAAGAAGCTTTGAAGATCAAGGATGAGGGAGAAAGGAAGAGAGAAAGGCACGACCGCAAGGACAGGGGAGCTGTAAAAAAGCTTAGGCCAAACCTGCCTGGAGGAAGGCCTCGCTTTGATAAATACACTCCTTTAGCAAACCCACAAGGAGAAATCTTACAGGTAATTGAGAAGCATCCAGACCTGAAGTGGCCAAAGACCTACTCGCAGAGGCCCAGGAAGGAAAAATCAGATTGTTTCTGTCGCTTCCACAACGAGTATGGGAACGACACTGACCAGTGTACCCATCTAAAGGACGAGTTGGAGAGGCTAGTTCAGGCTGGACATTTAAAGGAGTATGTTCGGATGAGGAGAGAGGAAGCCAGGTCCGGCAGGAAGAATTATGATCGGTCCCTGACGAATAGGGGCAGCCAAGATAGGGTGCGTACTGAGGTGAGAAGATCTGATCAGACCCAGGTCATCCATGGAGAAATCCAGATGATTACCGGAGGAGAACTTGAGGAGCATTCTAAACGAACACAACACAATTATGTCAGAGCTGTAAGAGACCTAGTTCGGAAATCACGTGACGTGGGACAAATGACCTATACCCATAACATCTGTTTTGGGTCAGAAGATGGCGATGGTATTCTGGCCCCTCACATGGATGCTCTGGTTATAACTGCAACCATTGCTAATTATAATGTCCATAGAATTTTCGTGGATACCGGGAGTTCTGCCGATATTTTGTTTTATGATTGCTTTAGGCAGTTAAAAATAAACGTTGAGCTGGAAGAAGTCACCACCTCCCTAGTTGGTTTTGCGGGGGGAGCCCTGAAGCCCTTGGGAGCAGTGAGGCTCCTCGTGACGTTAGGAGAAGAGCCATATAGGGTGACAAGAACGGTGCGTTTCTTGGTGGTGGATGCACCTTCTTCTTATAATGTCATGTTGGGCCGACCATTCTTGAGCCAGTTCCAGGCTGTTATATCTGTCTTTCATATGAAGATGAAGTTTCCAACGGAAGACGGAACGGGAGAGGTCAGGGGTGACCAGTATGCCTCACGACAGACTTACGTAGAGTGCATCAGGAGGAATGAGGAGGAAGAAAGACAGAGCAAAAGGGCCAGAGTAGAGCCGCCAAAGATAGATCTATCCAATAGGGAGGAAGGGCTGATGATGGTCGAAGTAATCCCAGGGGATGAGAGCCGAGTCCTTCGAGTAGGGACAACCCTTAGTCCGGAAACCTTGACAGATCTTGTTGCACTATTGAGAAGCAGCGCGGATGTGTTTGCTTGGTCCCCAGAAGATCTGGTAGGGATCGACCCAGAGGTGGCAGAGAACCACCTCAACATCAGCTCGGATGCAAAGCCGGTAAAGCAAAAGAAACGCAATTTCGGGCCTGAGAAGGAGGCTGTCATAGAGGCCGAGGTGGAAAAACTATTGAAGGCTAAGCACATCCAGGAAATACAATTCCCTGAATGGCTTTCTAATGCTGTCTTAGTTCCCAAAACTTCGGAGGGCTGGCGCATGTGCATCGACTTCAGAGATCTCAATCGTGCTTGCCTGAAAGATCACTATCCTTTACCTAGAATCGATCAGCTAGTCGACTCTACTGCTGGATGTGAGCTCTTAAGTATGATGGATGCATCCCAAGGATATCACCAGATTAGATTAGCCAGAGATGATTGGAAGCGGGTCAGCTTTATTACCCCAAAGGGGATGTATTCCTATGTCGTGATGCCTTTTGGTTTGAAAAATGCAGGAGCCACTTATCAACGTTTGGTCGATAAGATGTTTAAGAATCAGCTTGGGCGGAACATGGAAGTTTACGTGGATGACATGCTGGTCAAGAGCGTGGAAGCAACGTCGCATGTGGAAGACCTGCGGGAGACCTTTGATACTCTGCGACGGTATAGGATGAAGCTTAATCCCAGGAAATGCACATTTGGAGTTAGAGCTGGCAAATTCCTGGGGTACATGGTCACGGAGAAGGGTATCGAGGTAAATCCCGAGAAGGTTAGAGCAATTATGGATATGCGGGCGCCTAGGAATGTGAAAGAAATGCAATGCTTAGCAGGGCTTATTAACGCGTTGAGTAGATTTGTGTCCAGGTCTGCAGAAAGGAGCTTACCATTCTTTCAAGATCTAAGGAAGAAAGCAAGATTTCAGTGGAACGATGAGTGTGAGGAAGCATTCAAAGCATTGAAGGAGCATTTGGCCAGCATGACCTTGCTAACAAAGCCTGTCCTAGGAGAACCCCTCATTTTATATTTGTCAGTAGGACAACAGGCAGTTAGTTCTGTCTTACTTCGAGAGGAGGGGAGGGTGCAGAAGCCAGTTTATTACTGGAGCAAGGTCTTGCATGATGCCGAAGTAAGGTATATAGAGATAAAACGGGCTGTCCTGGCCCTCGTAGGAATGGCCCGAAAATTACGTCCGTATTTCCTTTCGTATAGTGTAATTGTACGAACGAATTTGCCTTTGAAGGCGGTCATGGATAAGCCAGAGGCATCGGGAAGACTGGTCAGATGGATAATCGAGTTAAGTGAATTTGATATTAGCTTTGAAACCAGAACAGCAATTAAAGCTCAGGCCTTGGCTGACTTCATGCAAGAAATGACTGGCCTTCCCGAAGAACTAAAGAAATGGACGATCTTCACGGATGGCTCTGTCTGTAATCAGGGCTGTGGAGCTGGAATTGTTCTGATTGATCCAGAAGGCGTGTCTACTGAATTTGCTATCCGGCTAAATACAACTTTCTCTAATAATTCTGCTGACTACGAAGCTCTTTTAAGAGGTATTCAGATGGCAAAAGACCTGGGCGCGGAGCACGTGTGTGCCAGGGTGGATTCTCAACTTGTTTGTAAACAAATTAATGGAGAATTCGAGACAAGGGAGGAACATATGCAGAGGTACTTGGACAAATTCAGAGAGCTGGCCAGGGGAATGAAAGAGTTAACAGTCTTCCAGATTCCTAGAGAGGAAAATAGAAGGGCTGACTTCCTGGCGAAGGTGGCCAGCTCGGCTTTGGATTGTCAAGAGAGGATGATTACCTTGCTACAAGCAGGCGGGGAATTCGGGACAGAGCAGGTAGGCTCCATTATGGAGAGAGATGATTGGCGCTCTCCCATAAAAACATACCTGGAACAGGGGGTCTTGCCGAATTATAAAAAAGAAGCATCAAAAGTACGAACCAGGTCTGCTAGATTTTGTTTAATTAAAGGAGAGTTATTTAGAAGAGGGTTTGGTCAGCCTCTTCTGAGATGTTTAAGCCGAACGGAAGGAGTTCTGATCCTTAAAGAAATTCATGAGGGATGTTGTGGTAACCACATGGGTGCCAGAGCTCTGTAAAGTAAGATCTTACGAGCAGGGTATTTCTGGCCCCATCTACGAGAAGAGGCGGAAAAATTCGTACGCGCATGTGAGAAATGCCAAAAAAATTCAACGCTAATACACANTCTTGCTTATTATGTGTTAAAAACTTTAAATTCAAAGGAAGGGCAGAAATGTCAGAAGCAAGAAAGGTTACAATGTGACTTAATAAGCCACACGTTAATGTCATGACACCTATACCCTGGGAAAATAAGTACTTACTAGTTTGTTTTCGTGCACATTGGGATTCTTATTTATAGCTTAGGAAACAAAGTTTTCTAAAAATTATGATTCCTGCTAAATTTGAGAATCCTGTAAACTGACCTACAAACTTAACTTAGTCATTTTGAAACTTTAATTTTCTGCAATGAATATCGGATCTTTACTTCCTGTGTTGTGTGCTTGTTTAATTTTCAATTATTGGATAGTGTATTATTTAGTAATGTGCAATGTATAACTTAGTAATGTGCAAAATAATTCTTATTATTGTGCATCGTATACGATTTCTGTGCATACAACTTTTTCTTATATATATGTTGTATATTTTTCTTAATTATTTTACCCTCTGAAAAAGAATATTTATTAATGTGCACATGAGTTCTTATTATTGTGCAAATTATTACTTATTAATGTGCATCATATACAGTTTGCTGGTACAGTCACCCGAAGTACAAAGAAAGTTGATGTTACATTGAGTCATTAAAAGAAAGAAGAAAGAAGGCAAAGTATCAATCATATGGTGGTGATCTTGAGAGGCCTTTGCGACATAATGAGGAGTCTGAACCTTCACCACAAATGAGAAACCTCCACCATGTAATGAAGAACCATCTGAAGACACTCCACCTTTAGGAGTGCACATTCTAGAGAAGAATTTGTGATTCTGGCAAAAGTTGCGGCAAATATTTTCCCATTTTTTAATGATTTCTTTTATATATCTTGTCAGACTCACGTGTAATTTCATTGCTGGTGTGTTTTTATAATTTGTGTATTGATATATATTGTGCATGACTTGTAATACGATTATGCTGGTCTTATGGCACTATTGTGCATATCCTGAAACTAATGTTCTAATATTTATTTTGATTTTAAAATAAAGTTAAACTGATAATGTTAGACCATATTATGATGTTTCAAACTGAGCCTTCACCTCAATCTCATAATTAGCACCGAAAGACCAAAAAATTAAATAAGAACTCATGAAACACTAGAACCAACAGTGCAAGAGCGTCTGCACCAGTGAAATATTGTGCACAATTTATTGCACTATTGTGCAAAACTCATTACATTGTTGTGTACAAATTGACACTTACTTGTGCACAACTCAATTTGCTAAATTAAGAAAATAAAAATAAGAAAATAATATTAAGGGTAGGTCTTGATATATGCCAATAAATCCAATTTTTACTTCCTTCCTCAAATCACCTGCAAATTACAATGTGCAAAGAAGTGATTATTACAACCATAAATGATACCAAGTAAAATTTCGAGGTAAGAAGACACGAAAATCAGAAAATAATTCTTTGAATATCTGTGAAGTAATGATATATCTTGGCTCATGCACCATTGCCTTTTTGAATTACTCGAGTGACAATCAGCGTATTTAGTAGTTATCAATACAACTAAAAATATAATATTTATTTGTGGTTGTCAATCCTAGTAAAAGGTGCAAACACCATATTAATGTGCACAAACTAACAATTATTTGTGCACAAACAAATCACACTTGCATCAGACGAAAACCACATCCCTCGACAACACACGCAGAATTTTTTAATCATAACACGTGCAAACACCATTTTTGCTACTGCACGGACGTGTACAAGGGAACACATTAATGTGCACAAACTGACACTTACTTGTGCACAAACAAATCGAACTTGTATCAGAATACAACATGCGCAGAATTTCTTAATCATAACACGTGCAAATACCATTTTTCTACTGCACAGACGTGCACAAGGGAACACGTTAGCATTCACAAACTTACACTTAATTGTGCATAAACAAATCAGACGATAACCACATTAGACGACAGCAGCATCAGGCTACAACACGCGCATAATCTTTTAATCATAACACGTGCAAACATGATTTTACTATTGCATGGACTTATACAAGGGAACACATTAATGTGCACAAACTAACACTTAATTGTGCACAAACAAATCCTTCTTGCATCAGACGACAACCACATCAGGCGACAACACGCGCATAATTTTTTAATCGTAACACGTGTAAATACCATTTTTGCTACTACACGGACATGCACAAGAGAACACATTAATGTGCACAAACAGACACTGAATTGTGCACAAAACAAATCACACGACAACCACATCAGACGATGACACTCACAGATTTTTTTTAAACTTCATGACACATGCAAAACATCATTGAGCACGGACGTGCACAAGGGAACACATTAATGTGCAGAAATTGGGACTCAGTTGTGCACAAATCTAATCAGACGACAACCACATGAGATGACGACACTCACAGATTCTTTTAAGACTTCATGACATGTTCAAAATACGATTCAGCACGGACGTGCACAAGGGAACACATTAATGTGCAGAAATGGACACTGAATTGTGCACGAAATAAATCACACGACGACACTCACAAATTTTTTAAGACTTCATGACACGTGCAAAACATCATTCAGCACAGACGTGCACAAAGGAACACATTAATGTGCAGAAACTGAGACTGAGTTGTGCACAAATCAAATCAGACGACACTCATAGAATTTTACCTGGTTAACTCAAAAAAAAAATCCAAAAATCAGATCAACTCAAATAATTTAAAATAAAATATTACCTGATTCGTTCAAGATTGAAGCCATCAGGGTGCAACCAAAATTGAACCAAGAAAAAATCAAACAGAATAAGGGACCAAAATCGAATAGAAACCTCCAAAATCGAATAGGATACTCCGAGCTAACCCTAAATTCAAACAGGATTGTCACGCCAATCTCTATTACTCCGGCACAAACCTAAATTCGAACAGGATTGAAAGGAATAGGAATGAATTTCTCAATAAAATTACTTTTCAATTGAAGGAACAGAGCTGATGAATCGAGCAGGAGATGAATCGAGAAGGGAGATGGATCGAGCAGGGAGATGAATTGAGCAGCGTTTTGCAGCATTTTTTGCGATTTCTTTCTTGCGTTTTGCAGCGTTTTTTTTTTGTGAGGGTTGGGTTTGAAAGCTCACGGTCAGGTTTATTAAAGATGGGGCGAAGCTTTTAATTTCGTTTAGGGCAGCAATTCTTTATGTTCTAATTTCGTTTGATTAAATCGAATCCATTAGATTAGATTAGATATAGTGGCTAGGACTTATTCTCATTTCTCACCCACGGACCCATTCTCACCGGAACTCAACCCTATATGTGTGTGTGTGTGTGTGTGTGTGTGTGTGTATATGATAATATAACTATATATTGCTGACGGACTTGAAACCCGTCAGCATCATTTTTATTATTTCTTTTATTATTGATGACGGGTAGAGATTCGTCAACATCTTTTTTTATTCTTTTTTAAATCCTGCTGACAGGCATTGACCCATCAGAAATCGGTCCCGTCAGCGGCGTGTCAGCAAACAAGTCGCCCAAAAAAAAAATGTTGACGGGTCGCTGTCGGGCACGACACTAATGACCCTTGCCCGTCAATAATTTTTTTTTTCCTTCAGAAGCCGTCAACATATGCTAACGGTGTTTTTACCATCAACGTATTCCGTCAACATTCACCTGTTTCTTTGTCATGCTTTTTCAAGATTTAACATCGTATTATGAGACATATACCATCAACGATAAATTTTTATCAATCCTATTCTGATGAATGCAGATGGTCGAGTCATGGAGATAATAGAGAAAATTAATTAATCTAATATGGAACTTGAGATTGGAAAGAGAAATAAATTATAAAAAAAAATGAATTTCAAACAGATTAGTTCTTTTTCTATATTTATTTTTGCCTTTCATTGAATTTGAAAAAGGAAAAAGAAAAAAAAAGCCAGCATTTGATTATTTGATATATTTTTCTAATATAGTGCTAAATGATATCAAAAAATTGATGAAACTAATTAAAAGTAATTATTAAGATAGAAGCTCATTTGTGGACCAACAACATATTATGAGATTATAATCATAATATGCATGGATTATTTAGTGAAATGTTGGGATATATCTAATGAAATATTAATTTAGCTGCATCTAATCATCCATATATATTAATGAAAAATCCTCCTAATATATGTATATGTTTTGTATGATTTGTTGGGAAAATAAGAAATTATGGTGCTTCGGCTCATATGAGCCTAATATCTATCTAATTTAATATTTTTTTTTTGTTATATTTTGCCTAATTCAATATTTCTATTTTTTTTAATTCAATACTTTATTTTTATTTTCCTAGTACAAAATATAAATAAGTCATATATAATTAATAGAAAAGATCAAAATTAGTTATTTCAAATTAAAGACAAATTACATATGAATAACTTTAATTAAAAAAACTTTATTATGAAAATAATTAAAAAAGTTGTATTTATAATAAGAGTTAAAATAGTTTGACTATTCAGAATTTAATATTCTATAAGAGTTATTTTCAATAATATAAGTATGTAACTAAATATTAAATTCAACCTAAATATAATAATATAAATTTATATAATAATAATTATTATTAATTATATTGAAGAGACACCGATATAATACGACACTGGCTGAGATTATGCCATCTTTCAAGTTTTTCAAAGCACGTAACTAATAACTATTAATGAATTTAATCTAAATATTAAATAAAATAACTTAATAATATAAATTAATTAATAAAGATTAGATACAAGTTTAGAATGTGACATATTTTGAATTCTTATTAGTATGTTAAAATTATTAACATACTTAATCTTAACATTAAAATAAAGATTATTTAACAATTATAATAATTAACAAGTAGATTATAAATATACAAAGCACGGGTTAGAATGCATCCTTTGAATTTTTATTTTATATTTATAACTTTGTAGTTATCACAAATATATTTTTTTAATTTATCTTTTTGATAAATCTCGTATAATATACGGGTGTTTAACTAGTTATAAATAAGAAAAAAAAAATTGAAGTTCATACTGGGAGAGGCTCCAAGCAATAGTAATGTGGACTTAACCTACAAGTTTATTAATTGGGCTGGACTCCTGTTAGTCCAGATTAACGGATCGCTCCCGTTAGACTGGGTTAAACCTGGATCCATTTTAATTAGAGTATTTAAACAAAATTAGTCCACAAAAATGGCCTGTTCTCCATCCTTTTGTAAGCCACCGCGACAGCCTGCTCCAAACCACTGCCTTTTCCAAACCACCTGCTCCAAAACACTGCCTGCTCCAAAACACCGCATGCATCTCCAAACCACCGCGTTCATCTCCGTCTTCAACCACCATCGGTGCATCTCAAAAATGTCCAAACCACCACGATTTTGAATCTCATCGACGCATCTCCCATCTCCAAATAACCGCAAATCTGCATCTCCGTCTCCATCTTCATTGGCCGCCGTCAGCCTTCAATTACCAGGTTAACAACTTCTTCAACAATAAATCTGATTTTGACCTAATTGTGTCAATTTGATTTCGACCTAATTCTAGAAATTTTTGTAACTGTTCGCAGGTTTTGGAGAATTTTACAAACTACAGAAGGGAATTGAAGATGATATGGGTGATTTGGAACTATACATGGGCGAAAAATCCAATGTAGATGGAGGTAATATAGTATTGGTCTTAGAACTATGATGTATTGGTCTTCTTATTGCATGGTACTTGGTTTTATTATTTTGTTATGTCGAGATACTCAGAGTAAAATATCATTATGAATTATTATTCGATTATTGTATTGGTTTTTGGAATGTGATGAATTGGTCTTTTGGCTGCATGATATTTGTTTTAGTTGTTGTTAATGACAAATTCGATTGTTGTGTTATGCCGACATATTCACAGTAAAATATCAGGGGTCTTGTCTGAAACTATGAGTTATTATTCCATTATTGTATTGGTTTTTGGAATGTAATGTATTGGTTTTTCGGTTCAATGTATTGCTATTCTGATTGCATGATATTTGCTTTTTTGGGGATTAATTTTATTATTCAATTCAGGGGCTGTGATAATTCATGATTCTAGTGATGAAGAAGGTGGAAGTAACATTGATAATGAATCGATAAATAATATCTTGTTGAATGATGAAGGTATGAAACTATTCTGATTGGATTGATTTTATTTCTAAAAAATATTTGGAGACATCTTATGTGATAATATCTTGTATTCCATTTTTTGTATTTAGGTGATGCCACAAATTTATATGGTTCTCTTATTGGTGTTAAGAGGACGAATTTTGAAGACATACATCTATGAGTTGTATTGTGGCCATGCACCTCAAGTTGGTTTTAGTGTTCGGAAAAACAACAAGGCTGAATGATGATAAGATAATAATTGAAAAGAATTATGTGTGTTCGTCTCAAGGAATTAAGCGATCAAGCACCTCCGGTTTGACAAAACATAAATTGTAAAGCATCATTGAGAGTAAGACTAAACAAGCAGGGTGTATTTGAAGTTCTTCATCACAACACAATGCATAATCACATCAAAATAGATCAAGTCAATCAAAGGAGTTTGGTCACAAAAACTCCCAATCCTCAATTATTTTAGCATAACAGTAGTCGTTGAAATATTTATAGTTGTAGATGTATTCACATTGACTCGATTAGAAATTGGTACTTTGATACTGTGATATTTATTTGTTGCTATCTTAATACTTTATGGTATTTTCTGATTGTATTTGATAAGTGTATTGGTTTTTCTATTCAAGCGTATTGATTTTTCTGTTCAATTGTATTGGTTTATATATATTTGCAGTGTGTTCGGAAAATAAAAATACAGTGCATAAAAAAACACACACACATCTTATTGCAAAAAAAAATAAAAAAATCTTAAACTTATAATGCATAAACAACTACATAATTATAGGAAAACCTTTGTGATTGCATAACAAAAACTGTACATTTATTACAAAAACTCAATAAATTATAACACATAAACCAGTACATTATTTTACAAAAACCAATACAAAATATATTGTCAAAGGATTTACAAAATATGGGGACTAAAATCTCCACCAGTCACCAAAAAAACAAAACAAGCACAAAAAATACTTACTGCTAGACACAAATCACGTTTATAACTTTTATGATTGCACAACAAAAACTCAATACATTATAGCACATAAACCAGTACATTATTTTACAAAAACCAATACAAAATATATTGTCAAAGGATTTACAAAAAATGGGGACTAAAATCTCCACCAGTCACCAAAAAAAAAACAAAACAAGTACAAAAAATACTTACTGCTAGACACAAATCACGTTTATAACTTTTATGATTGCATAACAAAAACTGTACATTTATTATAAAAACTCAATACATTATAGCACATAAACCAATACATTATTTTACAAAAACCGATACAAAATATTTTGTCAAAGGATTTACAAAAAATTGGGACTAAAATTTTTACCAATCACCAAAAAAATAAAAAAAACACAAAAAATACTTAATGCTAGACACAAATCACAATTCATAACTTTTATAATTGCATAACAAAAACCGTGCATTTATTACAAAAACTCAATACATTATAGCACATAAACCAATACACTGTTTTACAAAAACCAATACAAAATATTTTGTCAAAGAATTTACAAAGTATAGGGACTAAAATTTCCACCAATTAACAAAAACCTCGCGTTTTGCCATTGTTGACCAGACCGATCCACCTGTTCACAGCTGCAAATAACAGAAAAAAGTAATTTTACATTCAGATTCCTTAAATCAATCTTAAACTTCAATAATTCTCCTTCTAAAAAAAAACAACAATATAAAAAATCATTACCATTCATGCAAGCAATTTTCTAACACAGCTTTGTGTTCGTTTGATGAAAATGTTTCGTCCATGTAGTGATCCTTGGCCTTCTCCTCATATTCATTTAGCTCTTTCATTTCCAAAGTTGGACTTGCTGCATGTCGGATAACTCTACCAGCAATCTCTTGCTTTCTTGAGAAGCAGAGTCTTCAAAGCTCCTCGAGGCCTTAGACAACTGAATTTTTACAAAACCAATATGCAACATAATAAACAGGAAATATAAAATATAATCACGTATGCTTGTTATCAAATATTAAACATTCCTTCTCAACCATGTCCTAAACATAATTAATGGAGATCATTAGTAAGAAATTAAAGAATGTACCTTAATGGACCCCAATGGATATGTTCAATGAAAAAGGCTTCCAATAATGATAAAGTGTATGTTTTGGTAAATCATTAAATGTAAAAGGTTAGAATTAGAACTGAAGCCCCACTTAAAATGGTAAATTTTTAACTATTGAATTAGAGTCGATTTTCAGTTAGAAGCTAAATTGAGAGCCACTTGTAGGGAATGCATAGAAATATGGTCAAATTTGTGAAACAAAGATTTTACAAGATCAAGACAGACTAAAATTCAGTAAAAAATTAAAATTGTGCATAAAAAAACAGCTCATTGAAGGGACAAGAAATTCTACAAACCCAAACTGATCCCATTTCAGAAAATCAAATCATTGGTATAGAAGATAAAAATTTCTGGGTAAAAAAGAACCCCAAAAAAGAAAATTAAGAAAAGTAGGCTTGAGACAATGGATCATACAATAATTCCAAAACTGATATTAACAGTGGACTACACTGCACTCATGAGCAAACTTTTGGGTTTCTTAATTGTTTTATTTTATTTTTATAAAATTGGGAAACACACAGACACACACACCAAAATGGGATAACAAATGAAAAACTTAAACTTATTTACCTTAAATACATAGTTAGTAGAATCATCCAGAACTTGAATCACCAGCCTATCAGTAGGCCATGAAAGATTACAAGCTACACCGATTGAGATCTTATAAACCTGTAAACCAAAGACAACCAAAGATAACCCCAAAGAAAGCAACTAACAATACAAAAGTTTGCCAGGTATTTTTCGTCAACCAATTTCACAAATACAAACTCAAAAATAATTCAATAAAATAAATTAAATGAGGTAAACCTCCAGTCGAACCCGTGTTCCCAAAATCATAGCCCGAACATTCAAGACACGGCGCGAACAACCACAGAAACACTGCTCAATCAGCCGAGTTTTGAAATTGGGTGAGATCCAGCGGCCCACGCGAACCATCCGGAGCCACCCCACGTTTAATCGCTATCGCCATTCGCCGAGCCACCACCGCGCGGTCAATTAAAGGAGAAGGGTCTGATCGATTTCTGAAATTGGAGTAGAAAATCAGCCACGCCTAGGGGTGGGGCGCCGTCGTCCGTCGGTGCGGGTAGTCGCCGGGAAACGCCGCTGCTACGGGTTGCTTCCGCCGACGACCGAAGGAGGGATGCTGCGCAAATCGCCTGATTTCTAGGAGTTGGGGAAGAAAGAAGGAAGAAAAAGGAAAAACGGGTGGGTTTTTGATATAATTAGATAAATTATAATAATGCCATCGGGTCGGGTATTGAATCGGGTCATTGGTTAGCCTAACGGGAGAGACCCGTTAATCAGGACTTACCCAAGTCTTTGCCTTATTAATTTGAACAGAGAGATTAATCAATTTCAACTTAAAATTTTGAATGATAAATAGCGATCTAAACAAAAAGAAGAAAGTTCATCCATTTAAACACAATGACGATGGAAACAAACAAGTACGAATTCATAAATATACATGCCTTTTACTACTATAATAAAATGTACAAACGGGAGCGTAAGCGGATCAAACCTACTTCCAACCATTATTTATTCCTGATCGAGTTTCATGTTGTCTTCAATGAATTTTTATTCTCTTCACAAATTTAAATAAATGGTATTATTTTTATAACTTGTTTAAGTAAAAGAAAACCAAAAGGCATATTATATACTCCCTCATTTCTTAATTAATTGACGTTCTGGCTTAATATTAGAGAATTAAGAAATTGTGTAATTTGACAAATTGTCCCAAATAATCAATCTTTTAAATATGTATAGTTATCTTGTACATAAATAAAACTCTTGTGTATCTATATCTCTCTCATACTTATGTGTTTTTTTTTAATATTTATTTTTTACAAAATATTATTAATAAGTTAAAAAATAAGAAATTTATTATAATTGTGATAGGGATAAAGTAAGCAGAAAATATGATAAATATCTTAAATGTCATTTAATCAAGAAACTTTGAAAAAGTACAAAATAACAATTAATTATAAATGGAGAGAGTATATTATTACTTTGCCATAAAAAAATTACCTCCAAAACCATACATTACCATCCACACACATGAAAATTACCATTTGTAAAATGCCAACTGCTGCACCATATACCACGTGAGTTTCAACAAAATGATTCAACAATTTTAATTCAAAAGTTAAGTTATTAATGGTTATCATTAAATCATATATAGAAACATGGTATCGGTATATGGATTTTCTCCTGATACTAACTAGAAAGAACTTAAGCATAATCAATCAATAAAACAAAAGGGAAATTGATTATTAAACTTGTAAAAACATAAATGTTATGTTGTAACTAACAGTATTAATATTTAAGTGTGTAGAATTATATATTATATATATATGGATGAGTAGGTTACTGTAAAAAATAGTATATAAAATATATAGATTGATATAATTGCACCAAATGAAAGGGGCTAGAAAAAATGAATATGATTATATTATTCTCGAAAAACAAACAAAATTGGTGAGTCGTGTTTCATTAGGTTTGTAGGTTGTTTTCTTATTTTAATGTTTAGAGTTTCATTTATTCGATGTTTGTAATGTTTATGCGATTTTTGGATTTTAAAGTACAAAAATCTTATTTTGTAGGTGGCTAAATGAATTAGAATCGCGCTAAGACGTTTCAGCATACGCCTAGGTTCGAGCAAAGGCATTGAGGTCCAAACCCCGTGGCGAAACGAGAAAATCGAGCTGAAAGCAGCCTGGATCGACTGAAAAGCTACCAATCGACTGCTCGATCGACTGCAAGGAGCTCTGAATCGACTGCTGGGTAGTAGCCAAATCACTTGGAACCAGGGAAGTTAATCGACTGCCTACCTGTCGATCGACTACTGAGAACCACAAATTGACTGAAGGCGGCCAAATTGACTGAACAACAGTAACGGACTTCGGATCAGCAAGGCAGTCGATTGACCGAACCTGCAGTCGATCGACTGCGACGCAGAGACTTTCAAGATTTTTGTCGTTTTTTACGATTTTGCCCCTGCAAATAACTATATAAACCCCACATCTTTCACCAACAAAGATTTCACTCATCCCAACTCTTGCATGTGCTTGTGATTTATTTTCTCTAGGTTTTTGGATTTAATTTCTCTCTCTAGACATTGGGTTTGTAATCTCAAGAAGAATTCAAGCCATCACTTAGATTTTTATTTACTTTGTAATTTCATTCAAGTTTTTAGATTCTCTTTTCAATTCAAGTAAGTTTTCCTTTATTTTCTTCTCTGTTATTCAATTTCATGCTTGTTCTTCAATTTATGCATTTTTCCTTAGCTCTTAGATTTGTTGTTAGGTTTTGTGATTAGGCTATGGAATCTAGGTGAGTGACATACCAAGATCATAGATCGGGTCCTTGATCGTTTTAATTTGAGCATTTCATATGCTTTATTTTGGTTTTTATTTTTATGCATAGTTGTATTTTGAATCCTAGATCTACTCTTCGTTTCTAGTTATTTCTCGTAAAATCTTTAACATTCACGTCAACTTTTGTTGCTCTTTCCATTGATGCTTTCGATTTTTGCTAATTTTCATTATTAAAGTTTTCATGATCATGCATGCATAGTAGTAATTTAGGCTTTCATGATTGTACTTAGTGAAACATTGCTTTTTGTTGCTTGTTTTCATTATTGCTTGCAATCTCCATTGGGCATACACACGAGGCATTCCAAATACTTTCATTTAATTTCATTTTACTTGCTTTAATTTCTTTAATTTTGTTTATTTTCGTTTTCCTATAATTTCAACAAGTTAAAAACCCCTTGATTCTTACATTCGAATTGAATTCCGATAATACCAAGCCATGAACCCACTTTTCTTATTTCAACACAACTAAAAACTACTCTTCAAAATGGCACTGTTGCGACTCGGCTTGGTTAAGGTTTTCGATTAGCTTGTAGTTTCTTCGAGTTTTTAGTTTTCTTTTGTATTTGACATTTTTATTGAGTGTATGCAAGGTTGTTGAATCCTTGGGAACGATTTGGCTCCTTATATTTCGAACCCTGAGAGATTAAGGTGTGTACGACGTTCCTTGGATATTACTCAAGACATGGCACATAATTTTCTAAACACCGGCCCGTTTCTCAATCCCAACGAGGAGTCTCCACGTGCCCGTGCTCCTAAAGGCTCTATTGATCCGAGCCCGTGGTTCATGTCGGATCATCCTCCCTGATCGACAATCCCGAGCCTTTAAATTCCAACCAATCAAGCCCTCACGACCAAGCTTTCGGAAATCAAGGGAGTGATTTTACCACTCATGGGCACTCCATTGGCCTACACCAAGGTACCGCACCCTTTCCTAAACCTTCTAATTCTTTCATTTCCAATACTCAGGGCAATATGGGTTACATTCTTAACATGGGAGGGCATGGTGCAAACCATGTTGGGAATGGGATGTTTGGCATCGGATTTGGCAACATGGGAGGGCATGGTGCAAACCATGTTGCCAATGATGGGAACGTCAACGGTCGACCTAACGTGGGAGGGCATGGTGCAAACACTACTACAAAATAGGCTTTTCACGTCGGCTTATTAATGTCGGTTTTATAAAAACCGACGTGGAATGTAATTAACGTCGGTTTCGGAATAAACCGACGTGATATGCGATACGTTCTCGTCGGGTATTTTAAAACCGACGAGATATATTAGTTTGCTCGTCGGTTTTTTTAAAACCGACGTGGTAAATTATATTAAAAAAATATTAAATACAATAAATAAAATAAATAATAAAATTGGCCTATTATTCTAAAGACAAACCGCGTCCCCAACATACTTCACATTTTTCTCTCTCCCCGTCCGCTTGCACAGCTTGCTTCCAACCTCCGTCCATCCCCGTTGTCAGCCCCACCGTCAATTCTTAGCTCTGTAAATCTCTCCGTCGTCCACCACCATAACATCTAACATCAACCCCTCAGCTCTCGACCTAATCGAACTCCTTATAAAAACCCTAATTAGGGCAAATGTAACCAACACCTGAAATTGGCYAAATCGGAGCGTCCCGCTTCTTCTCCACCGCTTTGTGACTGGTGAGTGTGTAATRGTTGTTGTGTTCTATGTTCTAGCTGGTGAGTTTCTTGTTGAAATGCTTGGATTTGATGAGTGTTGGATTATTTCATTATTATTTGAGAAAATTATTCACTGATTAATGAATTGAGGGATATTCAATTAATGTCTTAATTTGATTGATATTTTGGCCTAGCTCTCTAGTTTTTTTGCAATTTTATTGTATGGTTTTACAGAATTGGCTATTCATATGATTGACAGACACAATTTTTGTTTTGGCATGTACTCCAAAAAATTATCACAGAATAATATATAGTTCCTTTAGAAGAGTTGGTGAGGCCAAAGACTTGTTTAATTAGAATTCCAAAAATAAATTAAAATAAAGAGTTGAACTTACAGTAGAGGTCTGAAACTGTCAATGAACTCTGAATTATCCCATTCCGCCATTTGTTCAACAAGACAAGCGAAAAAGTAAACTAAAAAAAAAAATGATAGAGACATTAATATATGTTGGGCTAAATATATTTTTGTAACTCTTCTGTTTTGACATTAATGACTCTGAAATTAAACATTTATTCTAATGTTCACAGTCACGTTCAATTCGGGACTTTGACGATTGTGCAACTCGTATTCTTGCTAACTTTGAGGTAATATTACTCAGCATCTTTTTTTTTCTTTTGGCCAAATGTTCAATGACCGAATCATTTCACCTTTTTAGGCTGAGAATTAATTAATGAAGAGAGAGTTTGCTTTTATTCTCTATTTTTACTTCATTAAATCATCTCAAGTTGTCATTTTGAGTTGACAGATTAAAACTTGGCTTAAGAATCACTCAACTGTTCAATTATCTCTTCTTCTTCTTTTTTTTTTGTGGTATATTATACTATTTTTTAACTCTTCTTCTTATGGAACTGTTATTAATGTGATACTACTAACCTGAATRTTGGTGGCCAAGTTGATCTTTGCATGCATTACTTGAGTGAATTCACACTGTTGTTTATTTTGCTGCACAGAAATAAGGAACTTTTGTCTATTGTACTTCGCGACTTACGTTTRGGCATAGCAGTAGTCTACCAAGTACTTCTTTTCTTCAAATATTTAATCAAAACCTCTAAAATATCTTTAAATCTAAATAATTGTTTCTCATACATAATATATACTAAGTCATGCTCATTATGCAGGAAGGCCTTGTTGCAGTCTTTGGAAATGGTTTATCAACGACATGTATTGTGAATATCGGTGCTCAATTGACGTCGATTATCTGCATCGAGGTATGTGTGTGCATGTTCTTATTTACATAAGTTCTTRTCAGTTCTTATTTATTAATGGCTTGTCTTAATTAAAAAAAGTTAACCTGATACAATAGATAATCTGTACTTAATCAAATCTGAAGTTTGGTTTTTATAATTTTCAAAGTTTTAACTGTTTTTTTTTTCTTTTCAAAAAACTCAAACCTCGGGGATAGTTTTTGTAATTATCCTTTTTTAAGAACCTTTAGTCCATGCCTTGATAAAAAAAAATGTGCCCCTAGGGTTAGTGATAATGAGGATATGCTCGAAGATACTTGGGAATTTCCAAGAAGGCCCAACATGTTGGATGGTTACTTTCAAGTTAGTGGTCGATTTTATCCCATTCCGACATTTGTCACGAAATCATTTCAAGATCGCCTTCACATTTATAAAAATATTACATTTAGACACTTAATTTTAATATTGAAAACCTCAGAGGGATTTTTTTTTTTGTTTTTGTAAGTTAGCTTTTTCTTCTTCTTTTTTTTTTGTCTGTGTGTGCGTGTAATTATCCCAATTGTTTATACATAAATATAGAAATAAAAAAAAACTGTGATAGAAGATATTCTTACAGTTACAAATTTCCAACTAACAAAAAGTGTTTAGCTTGACAGAGAATTTTGACAGAAGTACAAATTTCTAATWGGCTTAAGGAACTYTGGAGTTGAAGGATGTTAAACACATTACAGAGGCTTTGATGGTCATCACTTACCGAATTTTCTTGGCAGATTAAAACTTGGCTTAAGAACTGTTCAATTAACTCTTCTTCTTCATTTTTTTTTCTTTGTTGGGTAAAAAGTTTGTGTTTTGTTKTCTCATTTTTTTGTTAAAGTTGGCAGATTAAAACTTGGTTTAAATTACTTGTTTTAAGTCCTTAGTGTGTTTATGAAGTAGTTGACTTTAGAATCAMTTGCTTGTTAAGGGTTTTAGTGTGTTGTAGTCTGTTTTTGGTGAATTAAGGCATATTATCTGATGCCTAAGCCTAATCCTGAACCTGAATTCTTGTTTTACCCTCATTTGCTTGCGAGTGGATGCTTAACTGAATTATAATAATGTTTTTGTCTGGTAAATAAAATCAATCACGCAAAGCTATATTTGTCACGAAAATCATTTCAAGATCGCCTTCACATTTATAAGATTATTACATTTAGACACTTAATTTTAATATTGAAAACCTCAGGGGATTGTTTGTGATTTTGTAAGTTAGCTTTTTCTTCTTTTTTTTTTTGTGTGTGTGCGTGTAATTATCCCAATTGTATATACATAAATATAGAAATAAAAGAAACTGTGAAAGAAGATATTCTTACAGTTACAAATATCCAACTAACAAAAAGTGTTTAGCTTGACAGAGAATTTTGACAGAAGTACAGATTTCTAATAGGCTTAAGGAACAGTGGAGTTGAAGGATGTTAAACACATTACAGAGGCTGTGATAATTTGACAATCTTTTGAGCCTAATTGTAATTTTAGAAATTTTTGATTTGACCCGTATAAATTTCAATTTTAGTCCCTAAAATCAAGCATTGGTTTATTGCAATTTGACCTCAAATCAGTTTGTTCAGAATTTTTAGATTAACCCCAGAAACTTTCAGAAATTTATCAAAGTCCATTTTAACCCTAAATAATTTATTAAATATCAAAAGAAATGTATGACTTTCTCTTTTTGTACACAAAATGGATCAAACAACCTCCAAGTAATTTCAAACTCGCAGATTAAAACTTGGCTTAACAAATGTTCAATTAACTCTTCTTCTTCTTCTTCTTTTTTTTTTCTTTGTTTGGTAAAAAGTTTGTGTTTTGTTATCTCAATTTTTTGTTAAAGTTGGCAGATTAAAACTTGGTTTAAATTACTCGCACTCAATGGTTACAGTTTGTGTTTTGTTATCTCATTTTTCTTTTTGCTTGGGCACTTGTTTGATTATATTCTGATTACTTTGATAAACCTCCTTGTTGAGTATTAATTGTGTATTTGTTCTACTTTTTGGCAGATCCAAATTAAGGAAATTGAATTGAAACCTGGTGATTCAGAAGTATTCTACAATTGGTTAGTTGCTTAATATTTCAGCTATTTTTTGAACTAATCATTGATTTCGTATAAAGTCACTTGCACATGATTTGGTTTTTAATGTTGGATTTTAATATGGGATTTTAATGCTTTAAATTGCTTACACTGTTCTCTACTTATTATTCTTTATAATTGAGAATTGTTGCTTGCAATTTGTTGAAGGATAATAGTGTCGTTTAATCTTCCGAAATTGTATATATGGAACTTGAAGCATTATTTGTGTATTTGGTTTTCCARATGAATTAATATGCTAAGATARCAACTGAGTAGTTATAACAATGAATAAGTTACCAGTTTCTTCAACATGTTATAAATTGAATTATTTTTCATTTTAGGTTAATTGATTACAAATGCTTGTAACAATCTTATTTTTCATTTATGCTGTTAGGTCATCTTGATGTCGGTGTCGTCATAAATGCACCAGGCGTCATATCTATTTTAAGTTTTTTTTAAAAAATACTTGTTAATATTGCAGAACTAGATGCACCATGTAAGTCGCATTTAAATGTTGTATAATATACATTTTGGTAATATTGTATATTAAAAGCATGTAAAACCATATATTAAATATCAAGAAAAAAAAAACAAGAATCACAAAACATGMCTATCTAGCCATGGAACCCTCCTGGTTACAATATTCCTGAACAACTATTGAACAGATTAATGAAGTATCTAAGCAAGTCCAAGTACAAATTAAAACTCATTATTCAAATTTTATTTGGGCTTCGAATTTCTTTTTTTTTTTTTATACAAACCAGCAGCCCACGTACACCTTATTATTTCAAATGCAGCAAATTCCCTTATTTATACAAACCAACAGCCCAAGTAAATGCTGCAAAGTACAACTTACTATTTCAAATGCAGCAAATTCCTTTTTTTATACAAACCAACGGCCCAAGTAAATACAGAAAATTCATACTGGAAGCAAATAAAACTAAGTAAATAAAACCAAATGGACTTTGAATCAAGCAACCTGCACACCAAATGAGAATTTAAATAAAACTAAAAATAAAATAAAAATAAATTACATAATAATAATAATAATAATAATAATAATAATAATWATWATTATTATTATTATTATTATTATTATTATAACAAGTAAATAAAATAAAAATCAAGAAAAWWWTTTRTTGGGTTGCCTCCTAAGAGCGTTTTTGTTTTACGTCATTAGTTCGACTCAAACTTCCGTAGAAAAATACTTTGTCACCCATTCTCCTTTTATTTTTCCCTTGTCATTTGAATACTTTTTTTAGTAAGTATTCAAATACTTTGCCTCAGCTTGAAGAGTTACCCCACTGTTCTGCACAGTACTCTTGTCATCTTGTGACTTTGTGTAGAAGGAATAATTATTGATATCATATCCACGCCAAGTTATGACATCAAACTTAGGCCCATGCGCTAGCCACTTCAAAGTATCAGAGGTATTATCATCAGCAGCAACTTTTTCTTTGAACCACTTCAAGAAAGTCTTGTTATGTTCATTTACTAGGGATATTTCGTTCATTCGCGGGGTTTTTTGTCTTTACAAGATTTTTGTGAGCGGATATGAAAGGGAGAACCTCGTCTGTGTTGTTCAATATATACAGATGTGCTTGAAGCACTTCCTCACGACGCTTGGTATGAACACC
>BMAC01000181.1:204045-238011 GCA_014905375.1 Phtheirospermum japonicum
TAATTTTATAATTCCAGCTTATTTTACCGTATTTTGATCTAAATTGATGCAATTAGGTGATGTTTCGTTGTTTTTCACCTTACAGCTAAGTAACCGGAAGAGTTTAGCGCATAAAAGACGAGTTCGATGTTCAAGAGTAGAAGAAACAAACCTTCCGGTGAAACGAGTAGCAAACGATCGAGAAAAGGAGACCAACGCTCAGTCGCGTCGACTGACGCGACCATCGACGCCCGTCGACGCGAGCCGTGCCAGCGAGCCATGCTCGCGTCAGTCGACGCAAGGACGACACTCTGCCGACGCGATGCTCTGAAGCGTCGACGTCGACGCACTAAGGTCGACGCAACGTCGACGCTAGTTCTGAAGCGTCGATGTCGACGCACAATGTCGACGCACCTGCCAGCGACGTGCGCACCCTGCCGACCGCACATGCCGAGCGCTGCCGACCAAGACTGCCGACACACGCCGAGCGCCTGCTCACGTCAGTCGATGCTCCGCCGACTCTCCGTCGATGCGATGGCCCAGAATTCGGAAATTAGGGTTTCTTGTGCGCCAAGACTCCTAATATCTATAAAAACCTCATTTCTTCGGATTTTGAGAGACACAGACAGGAGAGGAGAAGACCCAATACCATTATAGAGTATTTTAGCTCATATAAACAATAAATCCACTTCTTATAACAAGATTTGGAGACGCGGATCAAGGATCGAAGTTCTACGTGCCCGAAACACCGATTTCGTGCTCGAGAGTCCATTTTCGCCCAAGATCAGCGTCCAAACTCCGGAATAGCTGGAGCTTTTCATTTCTTTTCGTAGTTACAATAAGTATTCTAAACCTTTAGTTAATTTCTTAGATAATTGCTTAGTTAATTTTGTTGATAATGCTAGACTAGTTAAATTAGTTTAATCGTTTTATGCTCGTATTTTGGATATTGATTAATTTAGTTTATTTATGCGATTTGGTTCATGCTTAGTTAATGTTCGTGGATAGGTATGATTCGTATGTTAGCAATAGATTCTTAAATTCATGCTTTAGATACGTTAATTAGCTTTTAATCTTCGTAGTGTTAATCGATAATTTAGTTATTGCTTTTAGTTGATAATTAAGCATAATTAGTTTAATTAGCTTTAGTATACTGCTTAGTTCGTAATTGGTAATCTAGTTTAAATTAATTAGTTTAATTAGTTTAAATTACCGTCTTAGTTTATAATGATCAAATCAACCTTTTCAAACCCCCAAATGTATATGTATGTTATTCAAAATTGAGAAAAACATTGATAGGACCGAACAGTTGTTTCCTCGAGAGATACGACTCGAGTCAAACTCATCACCCTACAGTTACCTCGTACACTTGCGAGCAAACTGACGTGCTTTAAATTAATTTATTAAAAAGGGGTGCACAAAAGCTTGAGTCATGCTTCAAATGAGGCGGTGGAGGCCGTTCTTGGCCAACGCGTGGAAAAGTTATTTAGGGTGATGTACTATGCAAGTTTGATGCTCAATGACGCTCAAAAGAATTATACTACAACCGAAAGAGAGCTCTTGGCCGTGTTCTTTGCTCTTGAAAAGTTTCGATCTTATATTATTGGATCACGAGTCATTGTCCATAGTGATCATGCCACTTTGCGCTATTTGTTCCCCAAATCCTAAGATAAAGCTCGCCTCATCTGTTAGATTTTCTTGCTCCAAGAGTTCGATATCGAGATTAAAGATCGTAAAGGTTGTGAGAACGCGGTAGCCGATCACCTTTCAAGGATGGTCATGAATGGTGGAGATGGGATAGCCATAGGAAAAAACTTGCCTCATGAAAACTTATTTGAAGGGGCTCAAGCAACGTGGTACGCCGATTATGCGATCTACTGGGCAAATGGTGATCTCCTAGTGTATATGAGTTGGCAAGAGAAGAAGTGTTTCCTTGTTAAATGCCAAAGACTCTATTGGGATGATCCCTTCATATATAGAGTGGGAAAGGACGGGATGATTAGGAGGTGTGTCCCCGAGGATGAAATGCAAGATCTCTTAACGTTTTGTCAGAATCAATAAACCGGGGGCCACTTTGGAGGAAGGAAGACGGCCCTTAAGATTTTGAGTGCGGGTTTTTATTGGCCGTCACTAATTTACGATGCTCAAGTTCATGTTCAAACATGTGACAAATGCTTATGCACGGGGAGTATCTCGAAGAGAATGAAATGCCCTTGGTAGGGAATTTGGTAGTGGAAGTCTTTGACGTATGGGGGATTGACTTTATGGGGTTGTTTCCCAAATCGGTAGATGGATACGAATATATTCTTGTGGGGGTCGATTATGTGTCGAAATGGGTTGAAGCTATTCCCACAACCAAAAATAATGTCGAGGTGGTGGTTAAGTTCATAAGAGATAATATTTGTGCTCGTTTCGGCTTCCCAAGAGTGATTATAAGTGCTGGTGGTAGAAATTTTTGTAATAAGCTATTTGAGAAGCTCATGAAGATCTATGGGATCAAGCAGGATAGCTACACCATATCACCCCCAAACATCAGGGCAAGTAGAGACAAGTAACAAGCAAGTGAAGAGTTTTCTTGAGAAAACGGTGCAACCTAATCGCATGGATTGGTCGAGGAAGTTGAGCGATGCTTTATGGAACCTTCGAATGGACAAAAAAATGGTTCTAGGCACGAGCTCTTTTCGTTTGGTCTTTGGCGAATCCTGTCACTTACCCGTTGAGATTGAGCATAAAGCATTTTGGGCAATGAAAGTCACGAACATTGATTTAAAGGAGGCTGGGATTTAAAGGATTTGGAGGAGTTAGATGAGCTTCGGAACATTCAATATGACAATTCTCACATCTATAAGGAGAGGACAAACCGAATTCATGATGAGAGGTTAGTGCCGAAAGAGCTTGAAGTTGGTATGCCCGTCTTGCTCTACAATTCGCGTTTAGCCCTACACCCCGACAAGTTGAAATCCAAATGGATGGGGCCCTACACAATTGGGGAGGTCAATCTGAGTGGGGAGGTAACCTTGATCGACCCCAAGACTCAAGAATGATTCTAAGTCAATGGCCATCGGGTTAAGCCCTATCGTCACGACTTTATCTTGCCACCCGATAAGGAAGTGTTTGCTTTGGTGGACCCTCCCGTGTCAACCTTCACATAACCAAGAAGGGAGTTCGTCAAGCTAGTGACATAAAACAGGTGCTTCTTGGGAGGCAAACCATGTTCTTTTCGTTTCCTTATTTTATTTGCTTATTTTCTCGTGTTTTTTATTTTTGTGTGAATATCTTTTATAGTGTTTTGTTTTCCGACTTTAACCTTGGTCGGTTTGATAATATTAGTAATGTTTATGAAGCCAAAAGACACAAGCCATGCTCGATTTTTGCTTGAACTGCTTGGATGCTTGAGTGGACCCCACCGAGCTCGACCCATACTTGCTCGGTTGAGGAAGCTTCTATCTCGCCTTTCTTTTACTTTTTTTTTCATTAAAATGCAATGAGGGCATTGCATGGTTTAAGTGTGGGGTGGGTAGGTGGTTAGGTTCCGGATGTCTAAAAGCATGACTTGTCTTTCTTAACTCGAGCCTTGGCGGAGTGACTCTTACTAATTGCGCATTTATATGGTTGAGTCATTTTTGTGTCTTTTGTGTCTTTATTACATTGTTGAGCAATCACCACATGCTCCGAAGTTTGAATAGTTTACTTGTCGGTTTTTACATGATTATGCCGTCTTTTGTAAGGAGTTAAATTTTTGTGCTTTGTCCAAAATCCGCATATATATAATCAACATTCACTCGTGAAAAGATTACAAAGTTCTAAAAGCTCTTTTGATTGTGTTTTCCAAAACCTGGTGCAAACTAGTGAGTAGCCTTGTGTGAATTATCGATTTTGCTTGTATTTTTTATGGAAATTTCATTGAGGTGGCTTGATTTTGCTCGTACATGATTGAATTTGGGAATGACCTTGAGTCACATATATACCGCCCTTATTCCGGCCATATCCAAATATATAAGCTACTTAAAAATCCCAAATGAGCCCTCTTGAGACTATGCCCAAATTCTTGTTAGCCGAGCTCGATTTTAGCTCTTATATTTTCATATATTGTGAGGTGAGAGTGTATGTTGTTAGTTGACTAGAAATGTGTGAGAAAAATCAATTGTGGGTTATGGGTTTTGAGTTTCTTATAGAATGAAAAAAAGACTAAAACTCCAACACAAGTCACGAAAAGTGATAAAGCGTGCATTCAAGTGAAAAGCCTAATATTCAAAAAGGCTAAGTTTAGTAAAAAGAAGTGAATACAAAAAGTTTCTAAGTGTTGTGAAGTAAAATTCGTGAAAGAGTGTGTACGAACGAAAGGGTTTCGAATTTTTATGTAATTTGGGGTGGGGGGGTTTGAAGCGATCATAAGCTTCGAGTACTAGAAGTTGGGGTTTCGTGTGTTATTGATCACGTTTGATCATGTGTTAGCCACTATATCCAAACATTCCATACCTTACCAAAGAGCCAACATTACAACCTAAAATAAAGACCTCTTTCGATTCTTGTTCGGTCATGTACAATGGGTGATTTTGAGTTTCCAGTTTGTGAAATCTTGATAAGGTGCATGCATTGTCCGATTCGAGCGTATACACGTCCCATATAATAAATACTTGCGTGAATTGAGCGAACATCCTCAAAATTCCATTTGAGAGGAAGTCATCGATTTGGTTTTCATTTGAGATAGAGTAATAAGAGCTATACTTGGCGATAACGAGTTTATGTTGATACTTTCCTCATATTAATTAGGATAACCAAAAGGATTTTTCTTCTTGCATAATGTTCATTGCATGTACATTCTCGATTCTTTTCGTTGTTCGAGGACAAATAAACCGATAAGTGTGGGGTGGTTGTTTTGCATGTAATTGTGGTATTTTTCTCGTGTTTTTAATTAGGTTTTAATGTTATTTTTAGTAGTTTTGAGTTTTGTTTCATTAAGTTTTTAGGTTGTTTTTTTGTTTTAATGTTTAGAGCTTCATTTATCCAATATTGGTGATGTTTGTGCGATTCTTGGGGTCTTAAGTTCAAGATTCTTGTTTTGTAGGTGGCTAAATGAATTAGAATTGCGCCAAGACATTCCGGCATACGCCTAGGTTCAATCCAAGGCATTGAGGCCCAAAATCCATGCCGAAACGAGAAAACCGAGCCGAAAGTATCCCGAATCGACTGAAAAGCTACCAATCGACTGCTCGATCAGCTGCAATGAGCTCCAAATCGACTTCTGGGCAGTAGCCAAATCACTTGAAACCAGGGCAGTCAATCTACTGCCTACCTGTTGATCGACTGAGAACCACAAATCGACTGAAGGCAGCAAAATCGACTGGACAATAGTGCCAGACCTCGGATCATCAAGGCAGTTGATCGACTGCGACGCAGAGACTTTCGGGATTTTTGGCATTTTGACAGTTTTGCCCCTGAAAATAACTATATAAACCCCACATCTTTTACCAACAAAGATATCAACTCTCCTCCCAACTCTTGCATGTTCTTGGGATTTATTTTCTCTAGGGTTTTAGATTTAATTTTCCTCTCTAGATCTTAGATTTAATTTCAAGCTTTTTCTTGGGTTTGTAAGCTCAAGAAGAATTCAAGCCATCACTTGGAATTTATTTGCTTTGTAATTTCACTCAAGTTTTTGGGATCTATTTTCAATTCAAGTAAGTTTTCCTTTATTTTCTTCTTTGTTCTTCAATTTCATGCTCGTTCTTCAATCTATGCATTTTTCCTTAGCTCTTAGATTTATTGTTAGATTTTGTGATTTGGCTATGGAATCTAGGTGAGTGACACACCAAGATCATAGATCGGGTCCTTGATCGTTTTAATTTTGAGTATTTCATATTCTTTATTTTAGTTTTTATTTTCATGCATAGTTTTATGTTGAATCCTAGATCTACTCTTCGTTTCTAGTTATTTCTCGTAAAGTTTTTAACTTTCACGTCGACTTTTGTTGCTCTTTCCATTGATGCTTTCGATTTTTGCTAATTTTCATTATTAAAGTTTTCATGATCATGCATGCATACTAGTACTTTAGGCTTTCATGCTTGTACTTAGTGAAACATTGCTTTTTGTTACTTGCTTTCATTATTGCTTGCAATCTCCATTAGGCATACACATGAGGCATTCCAAATACTTGCATTTACTTTCATTCTACTTGCTTTAATTTCTTTAATTTTTTTTATTTTAGTTTTCCTTTAATTTCAACAAGCTAAAAACCCCTTGATTCTTACATTCGAATTGAATTCCCATAATACCAAGCCATGAACCCACTTTTTTTATTTCATCACCACTAAAAACTACTCTTCAACTAACTATAAAGAACTTAAGCATAATCAATCAATAAAAGAAAAGGGAAATTGATTATTAAACTCTTAAAAACATAAATGTTATGTTGTAACTAATAGTATTAATAATTAAGTGTTGTAGAATTATATATAAATATATGGATGAGTAGGTTATTGTAAAAAATGGTATATAAAATATATGGATTGATATAATTGCACCAGATGAAAGGGGCTAGAATAAACAAATATGAATATATTATTCTTGAAAAACAAACAATATTTTAAGATGTGAATCACTTCCTTAAACTGTTATTTGCCCCCACTATTTTGCTAATCGGATATACGACATATCGCTTCTAGTATACAATAGATACAGATAATAACAACCAAATAGGACATCCTTGGATTGTTATCACAATAACTTAAGATTCTTTTAGTAATTTTGGTCTGCTTGATTACTCGCGTTTGGTATTGCCAGGAGTTGTAATATTTTAGAATTTTTTTGTTTCACAGCAATACGCCCAACTAATAATTTTATGATTATATATTATTTATTATTATAACACAAACTATTATTTCAACACTTTTTAGTGAAAATAACTCACAAATCTAAATTAAGAAGTTGGTGGTTAGGGGTTTAAACCAACACTCAAAGTATATTAGAAATATTTCACACATAAACCATCAATTCCGTCTTTTATGGGAGAAAATTCTTGAAGTACACATAGTCATAAGAAAATATTATTTATCTACTAGTCCCATAATAAACATCTTTTATCTCTTGAATGACTTAAATGTCAATAATTTTTACCTACCTCACCAGCCCACTCATTGTGTAAACAGTACACGATATGTCTGACTCGTGTACACGAGTTAAGCATATCGGGTACTACTTTATATTTATTTATTTATTTATTTTACTCTTTTTATCTTATTATCTAATAATGGGAGTAGTCCATTACGACCATATTAGGCCCAACATGCTTCCTTCAATTTAATAGTCTCTACAATTTCATACCTCTCTTTGATCGAATCAGCCACCCCTAATTCATTTTATAAATGGTTTCTTACCGCCTAACTTCCTTTAGAGGAAGTTTAACTACAAGCTATCTGACTCATTCAGCAACTGATCAACGCAACCTTGGTTCGTTTCCTACTCCAGGCCTATGAGATACTTTGATATATAGAGATAAATTAAAATATAGTGAACATAGGTTGATGCAAAAGTCTATTATATTAAGAATTTGAAAGATAGTTTATTACATTAGTAATATCCTTTTGGGAGGATATAACCTTTTAACCTCTCATATAGAAGACTTGCACTCGAAAATACATAAACTCACTATTATAAACACTTATTACAATATTACTTATTCTTGCAATCCAAACTCTCACTCTAGATTTTATTTATTATTATGAGAAAATAGAAGGTAATGAGTGATGTCCTCTACTTCCCCAAACTCTCGATATTTATAGATTTGACTCTGGATTTCAAATTTCGGACTCCAAAGCTTGTTCATAAAGATGCGTCATTACTTACATATTTTCCTCTATTATTGAGTCAATGGTCCTTTATTTTAGTGCTCACTGACTTATCTAGTTGCTGGTCCCTTATGACACAGTCATCTTATATTGTTGGGGAATATCTTCACATGGCAGTTTGGTGTGGTCCTCGCGCTTTTTTAAAATTAGCTAGTCTTTTGGGTCAGAAACCTTTTCGAAACTCGGGTTTCTTCTAGTCTAGGCATGCTTGACAGATCTTGTCAATTCACCCTCCGACATGAGCCATGTTACAAAATTTTGGGTAGGTTTCTTTACTTACCAGAATTTTATTTTCCATAGGACTCTTCTCTTTATTTCGAGAAGAGTTTCTGCAAGGCCTGTAGTCTCTCCTGTCATTGAATTTAAGAGGAATGATCTGTTCGCCGAATTTTGAAAGAACTTTAATAGGTAATTTAATTTATCCATTTATGTTAGACAAATCCAAAGTCATCATGCTCGTCGTGTAGAAGTATCATCTTTTGAAATTGCTCCTACTATCATTGGTGCGTCTTCTGGTGAGGCAACATTTGTGGCATTCCCATTCGGTCTTCTAAGTTTGATGAAATGAAAAGCTTCATTGAAGCCTTTCTTTGCTGGTTCTAGTGTTGCACTAATAAATATAGCTCGAAAATATCTCCTCTGACCAAATGTGGATTATTGGCCCAAGTCTTGTAAATCGCTTGTTTGGGAATTTCTGCAAAGCTTGGTGCAGTAGTATAGGTTGAAGTTAAGGCCCCAAAATTATACCATTCTTGTACTTCATTTAGGTGAGTTCCCACTTTCATCCAACTCTTGGATATTTGCAGAGATATCAACTATTGTTATCTCGGGGTTGATACCTCTTTTGGTAACTAACTTTTTCCATTGCTTTTGATAAATATACATAGGAGAGACTTTAATGTCATCAGTCTGAATCTTAGAAGTGCCAATCTACGACCTAAGATTCAACTCTCCCTCTTTAAACCCAAAGGTGGTGCACTGACTTGAAGCCTCTGGATTGATACCGAGGTTTCAACATTCGTTACAGCTTGTACATTCTCATAGAATGCATCATTTGCAATACCTGTGATTGTGGTACTTGAATCCATACACTCCGGGTTAGAGATCCATTCTCGAATTACTCCTTTTTGCACCGTAGGAGATGCATCTTGGAGAAGAGACCTGAGTAAAATAGGATACAGTTGACACTGAGTCAGCTGGCATGCTCGTATGTGATTAGAAAAAAAAAATACCCAATCGGCTTGTTGAAGTCGTTCCGCGACCTCCGCAATGAGACATAACGTCTCAAAATCTCGTTCAAGGATCTCCAAGATTTCCATGAGATGCCTTAACCTTTTGAGGGTATCATCAACAATGTGTCCCTCCATCCCGAGTTAAAAAATATGCAAGAAAATTTTCATGAGATTTATATTGATAATATTATAATAATAACATTGACATTCAATTTTCCATCTAAGTAATCTAATCTTTTCTGTTTAGGCTCAATTTTGTTTTAAAACGGCTTAAACACTTGAATTATCAATCTTCAGAGTGAACTTCTTAGATAGCAGAAATAAAGGCCATTTCTTAAATACCTTTCTAACTGTGAAGAACTCCTTCTCATTGATGTGCCATTGATTTTCTTCACTATTTTAAATAGTCCGCTGCAATATTTGTATGGCACTTTTCCCTTTGGCGTCACTTTCGTAAGAAACAATATCCACCAATAATCATTGTCATTTATGTATAGAACTAGTTCATCCTCGTTGTTCAGAATTGCTATTTTGGGAAGTTGTTTTCAAACCTCCTTAAGTTGTTTAATTCCTCGATGGTGTTCTTTTTCTCATTTGAAATCGGCATCCTTTTTTAGTAGGGAACTAAACACCTTCCTATAATGTGCCAGGTTATTTATAAACATCTCAGTAAAATTAAAAACTCCAAAAAAACTTTGAAGTTGCATTTCTGTCATTGAGCATGTTTGGAAATCATTGTATCTTTTCTATAATATTATTTTTTAGAATGATTTCAGACTCATCGATTTATGTCCCAAGGAACTCGATTTCTCTTGTAGTAATTACTGCCTTCTTTTTTGAAAGCACTAGTCCCTCCTTGTGGCAAACATCTGAGAGCGTTTCCAAATATTTTAGATGATCTTTCATGTTCTTTGATGCAATAAGTATATCACCAATGTATACGAACATAAAACTAAAATAATCCTTAAAGAGATTATCCTTCTTTCTTTGTTATATTTGGGGCTCATTTACTAGGCCCATGGGCATAATATTCCAGATATAGTATCCTTGTGGTGTGGAGAAGGCCATAAAACTCTTACTTCCTTCTTCCATCTTAATCTGGTAAAACTCATATTTACAATCGAACTTGGAGAACACTTTTGTATTTTTTAATTTAATGTATGAAATGTTCTCTACTTGGAATATAATATCCATCGAATTTCAAGATGTTATTAATTCCCTTATAATTAATAACTAATATTGGTTTTTCTCTTTTTATTTCTCCATGGTTGTGGAACAGGTACCCCGAACTTATGTATGGAGAGACGCCTGCTTCAATTAACTTAAGGTCAAAGTGTTCCTTAAGTATTTGTTACATATCTTTTCAATCTTCTGGATTCATCATGATAGGATTGTATCTTACAAGCTCGTTTTCTTTTCCAACTTTTACCTTCAAAGATTCTTTGAGCTCATTATTATCCTACCATGCCAGAGGATCCTCATTAAAGTTCTTTTGAATCTTTCTTTTTATATTCTTTAATGAAATTTGTTCTTCCATGGTGGTATCTGGCTGGTCACTCGTGTCTAGGCTGGCTTTGAGGATCTAAACCATTTATGATTTTTTTCCTTTCCTCCTCTCGGCCTCCCAAGCTCTCGATTCTTAGTTGGAGAATCACTTCTCCGTACTTCTATCTTTTATTTTTGGGTGTCGAAGTCTTCATTCATCACCACGCTTGCTGCAAAAATTGATTGACATATTTTTTTGGAATGCCTCTCGTAGTCCATGGACTATAATCTTATGATCATATTGGGTTTTGAAAATAAGTCTTCTAGTCTCAATCTCTTGTGCAAATCTTTTGAATATCTATAAAGAATTATTTCCCAACAGAATATCTGCTCTTGTATCGTGGAAATAGATTGGTAGAGTCTTGACCTTATACCATGGAGTACCATTTGCTCCTCCCACCATCATTTCTGCTTGCTTGATACCTCTTTTAAGGATTATAATCCTTTCAGAAAAATCTCTTCCAGCCACTAGGGACAATTCTTCTTCTATTTCTTTAAGAAAGACTTTTGATTTAGCTGTATAGATCCCTGTGCTTGAAACACTGAAGGCTGCATAATATTCTTCGCGATATTTTCATATATCATCCCAACAACAATGTATAAGGAAAATGAACTGGTTCTCACCCGATTCTGTGTCTTTTTTAACCTATTGTAAACTCCATTCAATCTTTCAATACTTCCCAAGGTTCATATTCCTCAATAAAATCAAAACCTAGATTTAGTTGCTCTAGGGTTCTTCTTGCGCTACCCTCAATCACCGTTTTTATTTCTCCAATCTTGAGGTTCCTCGATATCTTTCTATGGAAGGTTGTTGTAAGTGACATAATTCATCATAAGGAAAGACGTTATCTTTATATGGAAGGCTGTTGTAAGTGACATAATTCATCATAAGGAAAGACGCTATCTTTTTTTGTATCGTTGAATATCATTTTTACACCTCCCCACTCTTCTATGCACTTCAATTCTCCATTAGTCTTGAACACTTAAGGAGTTTAAGTGCTTTGGATGGCTCTTGGACCTTACCAATGAGGTCCACTAATCATTCTATCTTGTTAAAAAATCATTCTCCTTGGTTTGATCATGAGACTTCTGATTTTATTAAGGACATGACGATCTTGGATTCTCATGTCTATTTCTCCAATTGTTGGAGTTTGGATAATATCCGGTAACACGGCTTTTACCATGTCTTCAAATACTCTTGGTATCACTATGAATTCCTTTCTCAAGAATACTTCTGAATGATGAGTATTTAAGAGCTCATAGGAAATATTGTATGTAATCGAGTAGGGTCTATTTTCCTCCAACATTAGGTCTGGCCTCTTAAAGTCTTGATGAAGGGTAAGAACTCTACTGAAATCTCGATCTGTCAAATTATAGGCAAGTCCTGGGTAGATATTGAATGCAAACTTTCCCGATTATAAACTTCATGTGATCGCTCCATGACAAGAATCATTGAGATTTGAGATTCTTTTATTAAAGAGAGTGAGATTTAATGGCTAACCAACTCTTCTTTTAAAGTTGATTTTATGATTACTCTGATAGCTCCAATGTGGATCCATGAAAGTGTATTTGTCGTTTCCCTTTTTAGTCCGTTATTAATCTCGTAGATTTCTCAATAGGGCATTAGTTGCATCTCGATTTGGTTTCCGGTGTATTTCATGAGTATCATGAAGTCTTCTATGGAAATTCTATGGATAATTTGGTCTTTTAGGTTCCTTAACCCCAACTTATCCATCGCCTTTTCCATGGCTCCTATTGTAAATCCTTTATACATTTGGAGTATTGGATCTTCTTTCATTTTCTCATAAGTGTCTTATGAGAAACCATTTTATCAGGGAGGAATCTTGACATGTCCTCCCTAATTACTTTTTGAAGAAATTCTCCTTCACTCTGATTATGAATATGACTCAATCCCATCTTCCGAGTATATTTCTTCTTCATAGATGCTTTCATCCGAAGAGATAACCTCAAATTTATACACCTGTACCAGATTTTGATAATAGACATCTTCTTCAAATTCTTTGGTTGTTTCGAACTGTCTAAATCCTCTTTTCTGACTTTCTGTGAAATTTGTAGATATATGATCTCTCACTCCACACATCCAGTAGTTGAATCTTTAAAAGTTTCATTAGCTCTAGTGTGAGCTCCTTTGAAAGTTCTTTTTTCTTAAGTCCTGTTGGTGCTTCCTTGGCTAGAAAATGAGCCCCAACTCCGGCTTGGCCCCGTTCTTTGTCCTAATTTATTGTTCCTAATATCTTGTTTTGACTAAAACCTTATTGATTTCCCTGAAAACCTTCTCTTGATTCCCTGAGCATAAGGGTGGCTTATTTCATTTTTCTGCTTATGTCTTTGTGAATGAACTCTGACTACTATTGGGATATCATATTTCGCACAAAATAGAGGAACTGATTTATGGATTTTTCTTGATCTCTTGTAATTCCTGTGAAGTGCTTCCTAGTGGCACCACTCTACTAATTTGGATTTTATAAAATGACGTCCTTCTAGTAACCGTATCCATATCAGTTACTGAATTATATTTCTGGATTAAAACTTCTCTCCAGGGCTTGGTATTTTTGCAAAGAATAATTGTGCTGCATCCCCATCGTTCACTTGGGCTTTCCGCTGATATTCGGTGAATAGATGGATGTATTTATCTACATAATGAATATCTCATAATTTGAGGTAATAGAGAGCTAGTCAGTATTTTCTCAGCTTCTCTTCTTCCATACCCTTGAAATATCCCGTGCCGATAAAATGGATTTGAATAATTTGATATTATCGACTATCACTTTTAATGATTCTCCAGATATAACTCCCACTTTTATATCTGACCTAGTTAAATCCCACGTGATCTTTACCGATCCTTCAAGGCTCATTTCATGGAGCAAAATGAACCCTTCATTCTCTAGGCCTAGAGTTCCAGTCGTAATTCACATTGCAGATGCCCAATCGTCTATTAATACCTCTCAATTCTTGAAATCTGGAATATATCCGGATTTAACATTAGTCCATACGGATGAATAGAATTAAGTTGGAACTTCCCCTATGGCGTGTTGAGAATATTGGGCCTTTAGGAATGTTGCCAGGTACCCACTATGTCTGTAGGATCTACTTTTGTGGTGAAATCCTCGGCATGGGGCATTGATGTATTTAGTAATGGTTCATGTGAAGCTGTACTTTAGCCTAGATTCAGACTTGGTTGGGGTGGTGCCAAAGCACTTCTCGGAACCAAGGTCGACGATTCTCGTGAGTTCATTTTTAGATCTATAATACCAAATTCGGTGAAGGATTTGACAAGGTCGTGCAGACCTTGAATGTTGATTTTATCCATTACTTATTGGGATGTAATGGAGTTCTTTTGATGATAACCATCATCTTTTCTTCCTTTATTTGTTATCTTACAACCTCGATCAGTTTCCATTTTTTATTTTAAAAGGGGTTCTATTTTGAAAGTTATACGTCGTTTTTCTCCGGATGTACTTGGCTTAGCTTCAAGAGCCTTGACTCATTTTTTAACATTAATTAGGATTTCTCGTATTTTCTTTAATGTTCAAGTATCTCTTTCATATGTACCTGTATACGTTATTGATAGTTGTCGACGTCTTATACCATTCTTTGGATTTCTCTAAGATCTTTAGGATTTTTAGAGGAATTGGATATCACTTTACTGCAGTAGGATCTATTGATGGGGTTCGTAAGCAGCATCCCTATTATTCATTAGATCCATTTTTAGCATATAATTTACCCAAAGGTAACTCAAGTGATACGTCTTTTGTTTCTTGCATTGTCTCAAGTTTCCCTGTTGACTTCTGCGAGGGCTTGTTCATCATATTGGTTGTCCCAATATATTATTTTCTCTTGATGTTCTAACTTTTATATTTTCAAGATTTGTAAATATCGCCTGAAATGAATACATCTCGAACACTCGTTCGGATCCATTTTTAGATATAGATCTCCTCACCAAAAGTTAATTACATAATTATAATAATTTTTTCATAAAAGTCCTTAATAAATCTAAGCTCTAATTCCATTTTAAAGAATAAAATAAATCGAGCAAGAGTGGCAATATCCGTAGGTGGGGTGAGTTTAGTTTTAAATAAATGGTAATAGTAGTCATTTCATCAAATTCATGTGTAAAACTGGTATTTCATATAGACCTAGTAAGGAAAAGAGTTTTCTTTATGGTTAAAGTAGTATTCTTATGGCTACCCTTCTTTTATTCACAAATACTTTTTAGCACTATTACTGGCCATGTGCTCATCCTAGTTCTTAATCATGTATAAAAGATTACCCAAAACTTGTGCTAGAAGAGGGACCACTTATTATGAACATATAGGTGGAAATTAATTATAGTTTTACTAAAACTTAAATATAAAATACTATGAAATAAATTCATAAATAGTTAATACTCGGCCTACTCACTCAAATGTCACAAAATACACACCTTAGACTTGGAATGGTATACACATATTTAGGTGCTCACAATCACTAAAGTAACTTATTTTTACCCTTTAAACCTTTCAATTTAGGGATAGTAATAGAAGAAGGCTGGGTTACCATCACTTGTGATTAATGATTACGGGTTTTAATCACATTCCTAATATTGTTAATCTCACTAAGTCCACCGCTAGAAGTTTAGTCAACGAGCCCACTAAGTTATTATAAATTATTATGAACACAATAGTGAAAACATCATTTTTCAGCATTTCTCTAACAAATGAATGTCTCAGGCTTATATGTCTAGACTTAACATTGTATACTTTATTCACTGCTCAAGATATAGCCTCACTATCACAATATAAAGTTATTGGAGGCATTGGGTGAGGCCACAAATATAAATCAAGTATTAAATATCTAAGCCACCCTGCCTCCTTACAAGCTAAAGATAAAGCAAAGAATTCAGCTTCCATGGTGGAATGTGTGATTACTGTCTGTTTCTTTGAAGCCCAAGACACTACACCACCATCAAGCATAAACACCCAACCACTAGTAGGTTTTTGATCACTTATGCTAGCAATCCAACTAGCATCAAAATAACCTCACAGTACATTTAGAATATTAATATAATAGAGTCCCAAACTTTTAGTTTTTTTTGAGACACCCGAGAACTCTAATTACCGCTTTCCAATGATCCACACTAAGATTCTTAGTATATCTAACTAGTATACAAACAGATTATGAAATACAATGTTGGCCCTGGAACAGAGCAGCCCGGTCTCCCGCCTAGGCCCAATATATTTATGGGGCACCAGCCTAACAATAGCCCATTATATATATGTATATAAAAAAATTACATTGCAGAAAGAAAGCTCAACACAACGGCCAGAATGCGCGATCCTTTATCTCCTCCTCTTCAATTTTGAATTAAGGCGCCAACTTTAGCTTCTTCCCATAATTCACCTTCCAAGTTCTAATGAGGTGGACAATGTTAAAGTTATTTATGATTAAATTAGTTGATTATTTATAAAATCTCCCTCTATTTATCTAATTATTATCTCCTAATTCTTCTAATTATCTTTCTATTGCTTGAATTAACTACAAATCATCCTCTTTAAGTTATTTGTAGTACAATTTTGGGCTTGAAGCAACAATACTCTACGGAATCATCTTCAATTATTGCTCGATTTGAGTTTCGATTTAATATTTTAATGAATTTGAGATTAGTTTTTTTATATCATTATATAATTTAGAATTTCATATTAGGTTATTACAATGTTTTTTTTTCTTCTTCTTTTGTTGCATAATTTTAGTATCTCAGTACTTGGTACATACTACCATTTGATAAAACATAATACTCCCATGATTTTAATATAAAAAAGGAAGAAAATACGAAAGTAGAAGAAAAAGAAGTGGAATTTGAAATCTGAAGCTCTCCTGTCGTGACTCTGATTTAATTATGCATAATTAGAAAAAGAAGTTGATATTTTAAAATATTAAAATTAATATTTTTTAAAGCTAACAGCTGCAAATGGCTTTTTTGTTTTACTCATGTCAAGCGATTGTAAACACTTTCTTTTTATAGCTTTCGAAAATGATGCTCTGGAAAAGGTTATTTGTCATAGGAGTTAGCAATAAAGATACAAATATGGATGGGGCTTGAGATTAGGTTTTGTTCTGCACACAAAACACAAATTGGTTCAGTGACATTGACAAAAGTTAGTTTTTCTTTCTTCTGCATGGGCTTCTTGGAGACCATTCATTGGTTAGAGTAATTATTCAACTGATATGGTGTACCTCTCATTCTTTCCCCTTATGAAATGATTTACTTAATTACTTTGAATCCGGACAAACAATACTCTTAATTTTGTGGAATGAAGGATAACAATTACAATAATAATAATAATAATAATAATAATAATAATAATAATAATAATAATTGTTATTATTATTTTTGTTGTTGTTATTGTTGTTGTTGTTGTTGTGATAATAATATTATAACAACAACAACAACTATTATTATTATTATTATTATTATTATTATTATTATTATTATTATTATTATTATTATTATTATTATTATACTATACCTTTAAAGTTTTGTATTTTTTTTTTGTACAGGGATGCTTTCGACTTTTGCCAAATTGCAAATGATACTACAAACTTTGCTCATTTCAAATCCAGGTTTTATCTATTGTTAAACCTTTTGTTTTGAATTTGAATGCCATAAAATTTAAAATGTTTCTTATGAATTAACTCTCTGAGCATCAA
Organism: Phtheirospermum japonicum; assembly: GCA_014905375.1. NCBI lineage: Eukaryota > Viridiplantae > Streptophyta > Magnoliopsida > Lamiales > Orobanchaceae > Phtheirospermum > Phtheirospermum japonicum. The sequence continues at coordinate 221,357 of BMAC01000181.1, forward strand.
AAATGGGAAAAAGAAAAAATAAAGAAAAATAATGAGGAAGCGTCTCAATCCATAAGAGGATCAATTGATAGGTTCATTATTAAAAATACGGATGCTCTACGTGGAAAAAAGTTAGTGGAGATACTTTAACGAAAATTGAATTGACAAATAATAGGGAGAACTTAATTGATAATGATGTGAATGAAGATATTGATGATATTAGTGTGAATGAAAGCGATAAATGAAGTTTTTTTTCTTTCTTGTGGTACTAAACATTGTCATGATAATGTTGAAAATAGAGTTGATAAGAATATTATGATCCTAGAGTTTGGGATTCTTTAGATGATAAAATGAGATGCTTACTAGAAGAAATGAGGCCTAAAAGAAGAATTAATGATAAGTATCCTCTTGATGGAATCTCAAGACACTTTTCTAATAGTTTTTATGTCCAAATAATGTCAAGTGGAGATACTTGTAACAGAAGATGGTTAGTATACTCTAAGGATTTGGATAAGGTTTTTTGTTTTTATTGTAAGTTGTTTAAGAAAATGAATTATAGAAGTCAATTAGCAAGTGAGGGAAGCAACGATTGGAGACATATGGGTGCGAAATTTATTGAACATGAAATATACTATTAAACACCCTTCTAACATGAGAGATTGAGTTGAACTAAAAGCTAGATTATGCAAGAATCAAACAATTGATAATTAATTACAAGATCAAATTAAAAAGGAGACTTCACCTTGGCGGGATGTTATGCTTAGAATTATTGCTATTGTCAAATATCTTGCTATAAATAATATGGCATTTCGTGGAGCCAATGAATAACTATATGAATATTTTAATGGTAACTTTTGTGTCCTTCTGTAGATAATCGCACCGTTTGACCAGATAATGCGAGACCACTTTCAAATGATTAGAGATAAGAAAATTCATTACCACTATCTAAGTCAGAAAATCCAAAATAAGTTACTAGCTACTTTAGCGTCTAAAGTGAAAAATGCAATTATTGAAAAAAACAAATAGGCAAAGTTTTTCTCATTTATACTTGATTATACACCTGATGCAAGTCACAAAGAGCAAGTGACTTTGATAATAAGATGTGTAGATGTGTCAAGTAATTCAGTACACGTTGAAGAGTATTTCGTAGAGTCTATACAAGTGGAAGATACATATTGACTTGGGCTTTTCAATAAATTATAAGATGTACTTAAGTTACTTGATATTGATATTGATGATGTGAGGGGACAAGGTTGTGATAACAACGCTAATATGAAAGGGAAACATCAAGGTGTTCAATAGAGATTACTTGACACAAATCATAGAGCATTTTACATGCCACGTGATTCCCATTCTCTTAATTTAGCACTTTGTGATATGGCTAACTCGTGTCTTAAATCAAAACCCTTTATTGGAGTATGTCAATGTATTTATATGGTGTTTGCAAATTCAACAAAGAAGTGGAATATTTTACTTGAACATATTAGTTTAATATTAAAGTCACTATCGGCCACACGTTGGGAGAATCATATTGAAAGCGTCAAAGCAATAAAATCTTGAACTTTCCAGATAAGAGACGCGTTATATAAACTAGCTGAAATTAGTGAAGATCCTAAATTTAGTAGGGATGATGGAAGTTTAACATCAGGCCAACTTTCTAGTTTTGATTTTTGTGTGTGTGTGTGTTTGGTTATTTGGTATGATGTTTGGATAAGATTAACTTGGTCAATAAGAAATTACAGCTTGAAGATATGCATATTAATGTTGCTGTGAAATGTTTGGATTGACTTATTTTATATTTTCAGAAACATAGGAATAGTGGATTTAATTCTGCTATGATAAATGCTAAAGAAATTACTAATAAAATGGGAAGTTGAGATTTCAATGGCCTATTTGGGAAACAATATTTCACTAATGGTCTATATGAGAACTAACCCTTAATTCAATACCACTGTTTGAGGAATTAGTCGTCTACATATTGATTCTAACTAGAGTTAACTAGAGTTGATCTATTACATGATACTAATAATATTTCCCAATCCCACAAAAATAGTTCATTATTTTATTTTTGTATGTTTCACAAAAATAGTCAGTTATTATATTTAACATATCATTAGTTTTCATTTCCACACGTACTTTAATTAATATTCTTGAAATACTACTTTTCTACCTCATAAATTGAAAATTGATGATTACAATGCAAAATCTTATTATTCCAATAATAAATATACTAATTCTAATACTGATTTTTATGGGTATTAATTAACATTAATAAATTTAAGAAGAGTAAAATTAGAAAATACTAACTAAATTAATAATTTAATTATATAAATTATTAATTTTTTAATTGCTGTGAAATCAATCGTAATACTGTTGTTGGAGCAAGTAATCAATTCAATACAACTGTTTGAGGAATTAATTGCAAGGAGTTGTAATACTTTAAAGTTCTTTGTTTCACAGCAATACCTCCGACCAATAATTATAAGAGTTTATATTAACTATATTAGTATTATTATAATATAATATAAACTATTATATCAACATTAAGAGCTCATGGGGCTGCGTGGATCATTCAGAGCTGCTATGGCATCTTCAATCTTCACTCTTAAATCATCTTTATCCTCCTCATCGCCCTGTAAAAGAATATAAAATTGTACTTAACTAAGAAATAAAAAAATAATGACATACAAAACTGCCAAATAATTTATATTGACCTCACTAGTCATAAAATGAATCTATATCTTTTTATTTTAAAATATTACCAACTTATAAAAATTGAGAAGTTGAGAAGGTAATTAAAGTAGAAAAACACACGATTACCTCGAGAAACACAGTCTTCAAAAGCCTTCCAGATAAAGCATTGATATTAGAAGTTATAATTCTGAGCTTCAATGATTCAAAGGCCTTGCACAAGTTTATCATTGTATCTCTTCTGTTATTGCATTCCAAGCTCACCACAATTGTCTTCTCTCCCATGTTTGATACCCTTAGCTGCCAATTAATTTAATCAACTCATCAATCCATTTTAATTAAAACATTTACAAATATTATTACTCCAATGCATTAGATAAATATTGAATATAACAAATTATATTAAATACATTTATTTTCCATAAATATTAAATTATACACCCTTTTATTTTCAATTCATCATGAAATAATTACAACCTCCTTCACAACAATTGATAAACCCCAAGTAAAAGAAAAAGATATTCATCCCGTTTTATCTATCGCATTTTAAAAATTTTTTTGTCTCATTTTATTTTTCATATTTACATTTTCAAAATTTTATTTTTCATATTTACATTTTCAAAAGAGAAGTAAGGTTACTTTTTACTTTCCTAATAAGAACAAAATGTTACTTTACTAATTTTATCTCCCATTTTATTATTTCACACTTTCAGTTCTTCTAAAGAAAATGATATTATGGTCATTTGATACATATTATTATATATCACGAATCTTCTTTCTTAATCTCCTGAAAATGATATTATGATCATAAAAAATAAGAAAGAAAATTTAAATTTTTTTGTAAGGTCGTTGAGACGTGTCCTTTCCGTGTCCTTCACGACAATTGATGAACCCCAATTAAAAACAAAAAGATAATAATTAAGAAAATATATAAAAGGAAAATCCGGCTTTTTAAACATGTCGGAAAATGTCATGTCCGTGTCCCCGCGCGTCTCCCATGTCCTCCATCGAAAAAAAAAAAGTAGGACACATGTCCACGTCCATGAAATGTCCGACACGCATATGAGATCCAAAATAAAGTGTTCATGGGCCTCGTAGAATATTAAGTTTTAAAATAAATCTATCTTTTAGTAAAGTTGTACAAATAATAATATTTTAAGTTATTGTGTAATAGGCTTTTGATATAAAAAATATGTATATACAAACAACTGAAAGGAAACAATCATATAAATGAAATAAATACAAAACCTAAAACTCTAGGATTTTATAAAAAATAATAATAATAATAATAATAAAAAAGAGAAGAAAATTAAAGTATTAAAAAATATGGTTGTGGCCGATTCAATGGGTTTTGACCCCATTCTGAAAAGGACCAGTTGACCACCGGTTGCCGATTGAACCTGCGAAGCCAATCCTGTTTTCAACCCATCCCATGTGCTAATTTTGGGACGTCAATTTCATCACTTGGCCTAGAACTCATTAATTATTACTCCAATTAATTTGAGAGGTTAGAGATAATTAAGAGAGGATATAAGAAATTAAGCCCACCTCAAGAACTTCAATAGGGTTAGGGAGTGACGTGGAATCATGGCAACGCACCATTTTTGTTCTCTTTCTCTTAAAACTAGATGTTGTAACCTCTTGATTAAACTCAAGATTAGCACAGTTTGATGATGACGTCATCCCTCTTTCCAACTCTGAAATCTCAGCCTGAATTCTCATCTCTTCACCGTGTAGTGATTTAATGTACTCAATTGCATCTCTAATAGTTGATGCCTTGTCCATCTATTAATTTTTTAAGAAAACATACAAATTAAAATGAAGCCTTAATTGAATATTGTGAACTAATTATTGATATACACAATCAAGAAAATCATGAATGCGCATCACCTGGCTGGCTAATATGTATATCTATAATAATTGCAAGTGGGGAATTAAATTAATTATTAATGAATATGACACATTTTTATTATTATTGTTATTATTATTATTATTAACGTGGGCTCACATAAGACATTACCTTTGTGATGTTAGGGACCACTGATCTTAGTGCATAAAGCCTCTCATTAAGCTTCTTCCTCCTATTCCTCTCGGACACTATGTTCTTCGACGCCGGTGACGATGACGATTGCATCCCGTCGGGCGAGCTCGAGTCGTAGTCATAATATACTGATATTGCTTCGTCGAAATAACTACACTCATATATCAAATCAAAGAAGTTAACTATATTAATCAAAAAATCGGGACATTGAAAATAATAATACATTGTAGTGCATGTGTGCGCGCGTACCAGTCGAGTTCCTCCGTTTGGAGGAACATGTTGGTTTCCCAATAGTTTCTATATTCATCATCAATGTTTTCCATATATAGTATGTGTGTCGTGGGTGTAAGTTTGGAGTCGGTGAGGAAGAGCACAAGAGTATAGCTAGAGTGATGCTTTGTCGTGGGAGAGGGAAATGTGTTGCTTTTGTAAGCTTTTTACATGATATGTGGGAATAGGCATTTGTGGTATTTTAACTTATATCAATTATTAAATGTTATACTAAACCACGTGAGATATTGTAATTTAATTTTAGTGGTGACTTTTCGTGGACAATTGTGGCCGTCTATATATGGAGCTAGGAAGCCAGTAGGCCCGCCTCAAGAAAATTTTCAAACTCACTTTTTACCTTATTGTTTATTTAGCTTTAATCTATTTGTTTAATAAAAAATATAATTAATTCCTAATTTTCTTCTCCTCACACATGAGATAATGTTGTCGGTTCATTATATATATATATATATATATATATATGTATGATGGAACCGACAATATTCGAAGCCCATAAAAATAGAAACTACTAACAATAATATAACCATGATTTAATATGCATTCCAAGTCCGTAGAAGGTTCATTATATTAAAGATTATAGTAACAAACACGATAATTTAAAGGCAACACTCTTGTTAGGTCGTACTAATGAATAATTAGTTAGGCCAAAATTTTATATTAATATATTATAGTGCAAAAATTAATATATTATATAAAAAACCAATACATCATAGCACGTGTTCAAAATTTATGAAAAATTAATACGTTCGAATACAAAAACTAATATATCACAATACAAAATCTATACATTATAATAATGAGTCAGATGGCCTAACGGGTCATAACACGTTAATTTGGCTTAACAATGACCATTAATTTGACCTAGTCTTCTAACAAATCAGACAAGCAACATAGAGTGTTCATCAAAAGTAGGCAAAATAACTTAGTACCATCAACAATATTAACAATGAAAATCTATAACATTTTTTAATCCGTTATTTCATAACTATTTTCCAATGTTTTCAAATATAAGCAGTATAATGTTTATTATTTAGCTATATATGTATATTTTTGGCACCTTATAACATCTGCTCTATAATTAAACAAAACTAGTAGTATCCAGCAATTAGCATAATGCAAATTAGCATGAATGATAAGCTAATTAAGCATTTACAACATTCATCAGGTATATTACTGTATTGGACTCAAATCCTAATCTTTCTTTTTACTGGATTATCATCTCTGATATAAAATATTAGCAAATATCAAATTAGAAATAAGCACACGTACCAACTAGATTAAAGATTACAAACATCACAAACCTAAAATTACAAACATTTGTAGTCAGGAAGAGTAAATCATGCTTAACGAGCAACACTTGGATTATAGATTAGCTACAATTATCAAAATATATATCTTTTGCACTTGATAAATATCAACTCTGAGATAAACAATAAAATATAGCATGAGTTTACATGTAATGAACAACGAAAAGAATCGAGAATATACATGCAATGAACATTATGTAAAAAGAAAAATCCTTGTGTTATTACCTAATTAATATGATGAAAGTATTGATTAGCACATATTTGTCCTTATTTTTAGTAGGTTTATAGCTTATTTTTCTTATTGTTTTTGGTATAAGTTGGGTAGTTTAAGCTCTATTTCGTATATTTGTACTCTCACCTTATTATACCGCGTTTTGACCAAGATTGATGCAAATAAGTGATTATTTATGGTTTTTCACTTTACAGCTAAGTAACCGGACGAGTTCAGCGCCTAATTAGATGAAGTTGATGTTCGATAAATGGAGAACGGACTTTCCGGTGAACGAGTAGCAAAGAGATAGAAGAAGACGGAGGCAGACGCGCAGCCGCGTCGACTGATGCGGCCGTCGACACGAGCCATGATCTGCGTCAGTCGACGCAGCGTCGACGCTACTTGCTGAAGCGTCGATGTCGACGCACCGATGACGACGCAACGTCGACGCTACTTGCTGAAGCGTCGTCGACGCTACTTGCTGAAGCGTCGATGTCGACACAACGTCGACGCTACTTGCTGAAGCGTCGATGTCGACGCACCTATGTCGACGCAACGTCGACGCTACTTGTTGAAGCGTCGATGTAGACGCACCGATGTCGACGCAGCGTTGACACAACTTGCTGAAGCGTCGATATTGACGCACCCGCCCAGCCGACGCGCGCGCCAGGCAGCACCGACGCCGAGCATCATCACGCGTCAGTCGACGCACCGTCGACGCGACGGCCCCGAATCGGGAATTTTAAGGTTTCTTATGCTTCAAGTCAAGGGAAATCTATAAATACCTTTCTAAGTCCATCCCAAACACACACCTCTCCCCCATACTCTGAAAATACGATCTTTTGTGTTCGAGAACAACACCATCCGCATCCATATAACAACAATTGATCGAGATCGAGGATTCGAGGATCGCTAGCTTCAACCGTCCGTTCGTGATCCGTTCTTCGACCGAGATCAACCGCCTCTCCGGATTAGCTGGAGAATCTACTGCATTCCTTAGTTTAAATAAGTACTCAAACTCTTTTATCGCTTTCGTAGTTTAATTTATGCAATTAAGTAGTAGTTTCAATAATTGTTATTGAGTTATTTGATGTTTCGAACCTTAGATATTTTTGATATTGCAATTCGTAATCTTAGTTTAATTAATGTTTAGTTATTATTCATGCTTGGTTAGTTTACTTCGTTTATATTTCGTTCTAGATAATTGATGTTCGTTTATGCTAGTTGATCTTGTTTTAAGTTCTTAGAATAATTACTCTAGTTTATAAATTCCAATTGCTGATTCAATTTCCTACTTTTAATTATAATTCATGTGTTTTATATTTCTAGATAATCAAAACAATCAACCCCCTCCTCCCCCCCCCCAAATGTATGTGATATTGAATTGAACAAACTGTTTGAGATTTCCGATTGTATATTCCTCGAGAGACGACTCGAGTCAAGTTGCCAAACTACGCGCGACCCCGTTCTCTTGCGGGCAAGCTATTGATCTTTTGACAAATTTTCATAAGTAGGCAACACAAAAGCTTGAATCAAAATTTTGGCACCGTTGCCTGGGAATATACCAAAGTTTTCAAAAATATGCTTGTTCATTTTTTTTTAGTCGTTATTTGTATAATTATTCTCTCTAGTCGGTACGTTTGATTTGTTGTTGAGTTCATGCAAGGTCGTAGGTCGCTTAGGCTCGAACTTGCACCATTTATCGACAACGTTCATCGTCCGAATCAAGTGAGACCACCTCACTCACCCACAAGTGAATCGTGTGCCACGACTGATTTTATTTGTGATCCTGTTCCGAAAACGATGTTGCGACTAGATAACCAAGCCCACAACAATGGGGATGATTAGTCACCAAGGCATCCACCCGTGCAACAAAGAAATGGGTACGGGAGTGAGCCAAATTGTCCTGACGGACCAGTACAGCCTCAAGCATACGAGGAGAATATTCAACGAAACGTAATAGACCAGAATGAAGGCCAAGGAAGAAGAGATAATCGCTACCGCCACGTCCAGGACGACTATTCTGAGAGATCATATCATGGCGACGAGCGGGTCAATGAGTGGCTGGCATATGACGGGTACCATGAGAGAGACGAATACGCGAGGCCAAATAACCAAGAAAGATACCAATGGGAGGTGCGTGAACCAAGACAAAGAGAGTTCACGACCCCTCAAGTGGGTCCCTATAGCTCGACAAATGTGTTGGGTAGAACTGCGAGAGACTTCGAGTTGAAACCTCATATCATCAACAACCTCCCGAGATTCCATGGCCTCGCCAACGAAGACCCACTGACGTTCCTTAAGGAGTTCTATGCCGAAGTTAGCAGGATTCTGTCCCCGGGACTTCATCACGAAGACCTTCAAATGGTGTGTTTTCCGATTTGCATGAAGGATAAAGCCAAGTCTTGGCTACTATCACTGGAACCGAGATGTCTGGTCGATTGGCCCATGGTGAGCGACAAATTCATTAATCAGTACTACTCAGCTCAGACGACGGGCCACATAAGGAGACAAATAGCTAACTTTGTCCAACAAGACGGAGAGTTATCTCACGAGGCGTGGGAACGTTTCAAATCTTTATTGCAAGATTGCCCCCATCATCACAACTCTCCGGGAATGGTGAATCAACTCTTCTACGAGGGACTTCTAGATTCTTATAAGAATAACGTAGAGGTGGCTGCTGGAGGAGACTTTGGGGATTTGACAGCGARGGCTMCRAAGCAACTATTTGAAAGAATGAGCGAAAAGTCYAGGCAAACYAGCTCTCGACCACGGAAGATAAGGGTTAACGAGGCAACTGAGGTGCCAAGTAACGAGACCTTCGAGGCATGTAACCGTTGTGGGGAGCAAGGGCATTAAGGGGATTCATGTACAATGGTGTATCACGAGGATACCGACGCTGAAGCACACGCCATCAAGGACCAATTGCGCAACATAGATCTTCCAACTTATGAGCACAGGCCTCAGCCAAACACCAAGTTTAATGCAAATCCTAACTCTCCTTACTTGAAATGGGGCCCTGAGAATCCACATTACGCCCCAGCACAAAATAAATCAACACAACCTCCACCGAGCAAATCACTACCAGCAGGGCCAACACCTGTTCCTATATAGCCAAATGATCAACTGCTAATTTGGTAACAGAATCAAGTCACCGAAACACTGAGAAACAGGGATGGATTGACCAGTCTGACCACGCAAGTGAATAAACAAGGAGAGGTCTTGGATGATCTATCTAAGAGCGTGAAGAACTTGGAGAAGATGATGGGGCAAATGGCGACATTCATGTCCAAACACAACAACAAAAAGGGGAAACTTCCGAGCCAACCCGAGCAAGCTTCCACGGTTCATATTCTACGAATTGGGAAGACAATAGATAATGGAGTCGAAGAAAGGAACGAAGGGGACACCGATGTTACAAATGAGGGGCTGCTTACGAACAATGACCCTAAACCGGTTGACCAAATGCATAAGTCATCGAATCCGTACATTCCTGGGTAGTTAAAAGGGAAGTCCCCGAATCAAGTACCCTCTCCAGTAACAAATGATAATTTCACCGAGCCTCCGAAGGCATCACCAATCACTATTCGAGACAAGGTTCCTTTCCCAAGTCGCCTACGCCCAGCAAAAGAGAATAAAAAGTTCATGGAACTTTACAATCTGCTCAAAAACGTCAACATTAATCTACTCCTGTTAGATGTAATCAAGACGATGCCCGCATACGTGAAATTTTTCAAGGAATTAGTTGCGAGGGAACGGCGTCTCGAGACACTTCAGCAAGTTAAGCTAACAAAGGAGGTGAGCGCCATATGCAAAGGAACTCTACCCAAAAAGGAAAGAGACCCCGGAACTTTCTGCATAACCATCACCTTGGGAAACGGACAGACAGCACGAGGCATGCTTGACCTTGGGGCAGGAATCAATTTGATGCCTTATTCCCTTTATAAGGAATTCGATTTGGGGACAATGAGACCAAAGACGATGCGGCTACAATTAGCGGACCGATCAATTAGACAACCACTTGGCATAGTCGAGGATGTTCTAGTTCAAGTTGGCGAGCTTGTGATTCCAGTCGATTTCGTCATACTAGATGTCGGCGAGGTTCCGAAGGAGGGCACTGAGCATACTATTTTTGCTTGGTCGACCATTTATGTCCACTTCTCGTACACTGATTGACGTACACAAAGGGAGGATGACCTTGTCCGTGATGGGGGAGACAATCACATTCTCGCTGAAAGATATCCACAACACTCCTTCGCCATACATGAATGAAGATTTCTCGTTTGTGGACCCGATTGCCTCTTGTATTCACGAGCTAAAGGGGATCACCGTGCTAGATGAGTTAAGCGTCGAGGACGACACGGAATTTTTGAACAGGGTGGCCGAGATATTAGAGATAGATTTGAATGAGATCGACGAAGACCATGAAGAGATGGACGATTTTGATGAAGAATTGTGTGAAATAGCCACTACACGCGAACTTAGTCCAAATATAGAGTTAAAGCCACTAACGAGCCACTTGAAGTATGTTTTCCTCGAGCCCAACGAAACGAAACCAGTCATCATATACTCAGCCTTGTCGGAGCACGAGGAGAAAGAATTAGTTGCGGTGTTAAGCAACCACAAGGAGGCAATTGGATGGAGCATCAGCGACATCAAAGGAATAAGCCCCGTGACTTGCATGCATAGAATCGAGATGGAACCCGATGCCAGGCCTGTGAGGGACAGTCAACGGAGACTGACGCCAACGCTTTACGAGGTGGTTAAGAAATAAATTTTTAAGCTTAAAGACGAAGGAATCATTTTTGCCATCTCCGACAGCAAATGGGTGAGCCCAATCCATGTGGTTCCAAAGAAAAGAGGTATCACCATCGCCGAAAACGCAAAGGGAGAGGTAGTGCCAACCCGACTAACTACTGGATGGCGTATGTGCATCGATTATAGGAAGTTGAATGCGGCCACTCGTAAGGATCATTTTCCTCTACCGTTCATCGACCAACTCCTAGACAAACTTGCGGGACACGAATTTTACTGCTTTCTGGATGGCCTTTCGGGCTACTGCTTAGTGGCCATCGCTTCGGAAGATCAGAGCAAGACAACGTTCACATGTCCCTTTGGCACATTCGCTTTTCGAAGGATGCCCTTTGGCCTGTGCAACGCACCAGCGACTTTTCAAAGGTGCATACTTTCAATTTTTAGTGATTTTATTGATGACTTTCTTGAGGTATTTATGGATGATTTTTCGATTTTTGGGTCATCTTTTGATAATTGTTTGTCTAATTTGTCAAGAGTTCTAGAACGATGCATTGAGAAAAATCTAACTTTGAGTTGGGAGAAATCCCATTTTATGGTAAAAAGTGGCACTATTCTAGGCCATGTTGTTTCTAGAAAGGGGCTGGAGGTTGATAAGGCAAAAATTGATGTAATTAAAACTCTCCCTCCGCCTCGAGATGTTAAAGGGATTAGGAGTTTTCTTGGTCATGCAGGCTTTTATAGACGATTTATCAAAAAAAAATTCAAAAATAAGTCGTCCACTTTGCAAACTTTTGACTTTAGATACTCCTTTCATTTCTAATGAAGAATGTTTGAATGCGTTTAATGAGTTAAAAGCGAGTCTTACGTCTGCCCCCGTGGTTGTTGCTCCCGACTGGACCCTACCATTTGAAATTATGTGGAAGCTTCTAATGAGGCGGTGGGGTCTGTGTTGGGACAACGTGTGGAAAAATTGCTTAGGGTCATTTATTATGCTAGTTATATGCTTAACGATGCTCAACGTAATTATACCACAACTGAAAAAGAATTATTGGCAGTCGTATTTTCGCTTGACAAATTTAGACCGTATATAGTTGGAGCTAAGGTAATTGTACATACCGATCATGCTGCTTTACGCCATTTATTTTCCAAACCACAAAGTAAGCCACGTCTTATTAGGTGGATTTTGTTGCTACAAGAATCTGATGTGGAAATAAAAGATAGACGAGGTTGTGAAAATGTTGTGGCGGATCACTTGTCTAGAATGGTAGTTGAGGAGAATGAGGGGGAGAAATTCATGATTAACGATCTTTTTCCTTATGAAAATATTTTTAATCTTGAGCAATTAATTACCCCTTGGTACGCGGACATTGTGAATTATCTTGTTTGCAAAATCGTGCCTAACCATTTATCCTACCAAGAACGGAAGAGATTTTTGAGTAAATGCAGGGACTACTTTTGGGATGACCCCGATGTTTTCAAACGCTGCAAGGATGGTCTAAATAGGAGGTGCATCCTGAACGACGAAATGGGGAGCATTCTCCAATTCTGCCATGACCATGGAGGGCATTTTGGAGCTCAAAAGACGGCGTTTAAAGTGTTACAAGCCGGATTTTATTGGTCGAATTTATTTGCCGATGTGTTTGAATACTGCAAAACTTGTGACAACTGCCAACGGACCGGAAACATAGGTAAGCGAGATGAAATGCCCCAGGTACCCAACCYAGTGGTGGAGATTTTCGATGTGTGGGGGATAGACTTTATGGGACCCTTCCCTAAGAGTGGAGATTTTGAGTACATCCTTGTTGGTGTCGACTACGTGTCAAAATGGGTGGAAGCAATCCCTACTCGAAGAGCTAATGCAGAAGTTTTTCTCAAATTCCTCCAAGAAAATATTTTCAGTAGATTCGGGGTGCCGAAATCGATAATAAGTGATGGAGGAAGCCATTTTTGTAACAAGGCTTTTGCAAAGTTGATGAAAAAGTATGGGGTTCGACACAAGGTAGCTACGCCTTACCACCCTCAAACGTCCGACCAAGTCAAAACGAGCAACCGTCAACTTAAGGCCATCCTCGAGAAAACAGTCGGGCCGAGTCGAAAGGATTGGGCAGTCAAACTTGTCGACGCACTGTGGGCATACCGAACAGCCTACAAGACAGTGCTTGGAATGAGCCCTTTTCGACTAATCTATGGGAAGGCTTGCCATTTGCCCGTTGAGCCAGAACATCGAGCTGGTTGGGCAATTCGGAAACTGAACATGAATTATGACGAAGCTGGCGAGTATAGGAAGTTGGAACTAACTGAACTTGAGGAGATAAGGAATGAGTCCTATGAAACTGCATGGAGGCAAAAGAAGATGACCAAAGTCTACCATGATCGGAAACTCGTCAACAAGCATTTGGAGGTGGGTAAGTTAGCTCTAGTCTTTAACTCACGGTTTAAACTTTTTTCAGGGAAACTAAAATCAAAGTGGAGTGGAACGTTCGTGATAAAAGAGATCAACGAGTTTGGAGCTGTTACCCTTTACGATGAGAAACGAGACTCAACATTTCAAGTTAATGGGCACTGAGTCAAATTGTACCATGACGAAGAGTCAACAAATCAAGATCGCGAAGTATGGGCGATGGTGGACCCACCTCCGCTGGCAATTTAATCACGGCACAGTGCGTCAAGCAAACGACGTTAAAAGATGCGCTTCTTGGGAGGCAACCCAAGCTATTGTATTTTCTTAACTTTTGATTTTCTTTTATTTTAGTTATTTTTTTTTCTTTCTACCTTTTTGTAAGTGTTTGAACAGGATTTAGGTCGGGATAAGTCTAATTCATCTTTTGAAGAATGAAGAACTGCTAAAAAATCAGCCTGCAGCCGCGTCGACCGACACGGCATCGACGCGGTAATGACGCTTCCTGGGCACACGCGTCGAGTGATGCGGAAATGATGCAGAAACGAAGTTGCCTGGGCGCGCGCGTTGACTGACGCAGTGTCGATGCGGCGTCGACGCCACCTGTGCGCGTGAGAAATTTTTGGTAAGTTTTAGCTGCGATTTTTGGGAGTTTTATTCTAAATAGGAGAGTGAATTTAAGGGATTTATTTGCACGAAATTTGTCAAGATTGGGGACAAGATCTTTTGTCTTAATGGAGTTCTAATTAGATAAGGAAACTAAATATCTTCTCCCTTATCTTTAATTGGAGTGAATTTATGTTTCTTATTTTTAAGGTCTTTTGATCCCTATATAAACCCAGCCCTTTCACTCTTAATTTCATTATTCTCAAAGCTCTACATCTCTCTTCCCCAAATTATTTTCGCTCCAAACCCTTTTTTCCTTACCATGAGCCCAATTCCAAGATCCACCAAGAACCACGAGAAGAGGTGGATGCTGAGGGAGGAACACAACGAGAAGGTGGACCAGCTGCATGATGAGGTCGAGAAGGCGAACGATTTGGTTGGAGATTATCAATTGGATGAGGTTAACTATACCCTCCAAATCGATGCTCTTACGAAAAATTGGGAAGGGAGGAGGAGATCAACGATGGGTTGAGGAACATGAACCTTCAACTAAGGACCACCATTCAACGCTTGAGGGGTATTGAGCACGACCTCGCACAGCAGAGGGAGGACCTTGACGAACGTACCATGACCAAGAACGAGCTCCGCGATGCACTTCTCCGAGCTCGAGAGACGATTGCCACCTTGACTAAGGACAACAATGAGATGATTTGGGAAACATTCCGATTATCGGGGGAGAACGATGTGAAGGACGAGCGCCTGAAGGAGGCGGAAGCCGAGATAAGGAGTTTGACTCAAGATGGAATACGTTTCTTACGAAGTAACCATGAAATCCGCGAGGAGAAGTTCGCACTCTTGCAGCGAATTGAGGAGTTGGAGGCCTACATCAAGGATTTTAATGTGAAGACCAGAGCGAACGAGGGGAATTTGGATTTTTGGAAGCGGTGCTTGGATGAGGCTAGCAAGAAGATTGTCGCGTTAGAGCGATTGGGTTCCAAATCCCCTTAGATTCTTAGGGGCTTGCTATTATTTATCTATTTATATTTTTCCATTATCGAGTCGTGGAATTGTCTTTCCACCTTATCCTGTTTCATTTATTTGCAATTTCGTTTTTATTTCGGTTGTCTACGTATTTTGTTTTAGCAATTAATAAAATTTTATTTTTCGTATGCCTTGCTTTTTCATATTTCTTGCACCATGGACGTTTTTATTTTCTTGTGAGATTGTGTAGTTGTTCATGGTTAATTATCACTTATGACAAGGGGTAAATCACTGGAATACGAACGGTAACAATTTTTCGCCGACCTGCTGTCGCGTCGACCGACGTGGGCGTCGACGCTCCGTCGACGCGATGCTGACTCACGTCAGTCGACGCTATGTCGACGCCATGTTGACACCACCTGCGCTTAGCGACCGGGCTGCCCTGGGCGGAAGCTATGATTTTCGATAGCCGTTTTGTTCAACGAATTGCTGAAGAGCCGTGGCAACGATCTAATAATTTTATTATTGCTGATTTTTATTCTTATTTATTTTTATTTTGGTTGTTATGTTTTGAGGACGAACCCATTCACGTGGCATTGGGATCGCGAAGTTGCAAAACTTCAATGAACACGACTCGACCATTCATTTTTCAGGGACGTTTTCTTACCCTTTCTTTGTTTGAATTGCTTTTCTTTATATTTATGGCAATCAGGGGATTGCCGGTTTTTCAAGAGGGGGGGATGGTTGAGTATGATTAAAAATTATGTGCAATTTTTCAAATTTTACGTGATTGTGTTTGCTATTTCTTCGCTAAATTGTGTTTGTATGGCATGCCTGTCAAAGTTAGCTATTCATGAATTGAAGTTTTTGTCTTTGAGCGTGCATAAGTGTATAAATTTTTCAACAATTATTATTTATATATTGTAAATGGTACTTGGACGCAATTGATTTCACAAAAACTTTAAAAGCAGCGTCAATTCAAAACTTTTTCATGCAAAAAAGCCAGTGAGTAGCCTGAGTGTTTATCATCTTTGCATGTACTTGAATGAGCTTTGATTTGAGATCTCTTTGAAACCGCTGTGTGTAGTTGACTTGGAAAATGAGGTTAAGGCACATAAAAAACCTATTCCGGCTATATTCATATATATTAGCCACTATAAATTCCGAATGAGCCCCTCATAGCCAAATAATCCATGCCTATAGCCATGTGTGTTTCGAGTCGACCCCTACAACCCATTAAAAGCGTGGGGTAGGAGTTTGTAATTTTTATTGGTTATTAGTGTTTTGGAGTTTTTATAAGGAATTTATGAATTTTTGTAATTAAGGATCACCATCCTTCAATAAAAAAAAAAGAGAAAAATGAGACCCCATAAAACAGAATTAGAGGGGGATAAA
>BMAC01000181.1:246435-258080 GCA_014905375.1 Phtheirospermum japonicum
TTGTTTGTAGGTTTTAGTGGTGATGAATATATAAGGGTTCATGCTTGGTATTATCGGGATTCGGTTGTTTGTAGGAATCTATATGTTTTTAGCTTGTTGGAATTAAGAGAAAACGAAAATAAATGAAATTAAAGCAAGTAAAGGAAGTAAAATTAAAGTAAATATGGAAGTAAATGAAAGTCTTTAGGATGCCTCGTGCGCGTGCCATATTGAAATTGCAAGAAATAATGACAATAAGCAATAAAAAGCAAGGAAACAACAAACCACAACTAAAACAACCTAAGGTACAATTATGCTTGCATGATTGTAAAATTGAAATATGCAAATTAACAAAATTGAAAGAATCAATATAAAGATCAATAAAAGTTGACGTGAAAGTTAAAACTTTATGAGAAATAACAAGAAACGAAGAGTAGATCTAGGATTCAACATAAAACTATGCGTGAAAATAAAAACTAAAACAAAGCATATGAAATACTCAAAATAAAAATGATCAAGCACTCGATCTATGATCTTGGTGTGTCACTCACCTAGATTCCATAGCCAATTCACAAGATCTAACAATTAATCTAAGAGCTAAGGCAAAATTCATAAAATGAAGAACAAGCATAAAATTGAAGAATAAGCATGTAAATAATGAAAAGCTTACTTGAACTAATAAAATTAATGTGATGACTTGAATTCTTCTTGAGTTTACAAAACTAAGGAAAAGCTTGAAATTCATGCTCTTGGCGCTAGATGTGGCGAGTGCCATCGTGCGGACTGTGCTGGCATGCGCTTGGCACTGGATGTGGCGAGCGCCATCGTGCGGACAGGGCTGGCATGCGCTTGGCGCTGGATGTGGCGAGCGCCAGCGTGCGGACAAGGCACTTGGCGCCAGGTTTGGCGGGGGAATGGGCGTGCGCCAAGGCTCGGTGTCAAATGTGGCGAGGAGTGGCGTGCCTTGGCTAGCATTCTAGAATGTTTGGCCATTGAGGAGCTTGCTCTTGGCACCGATTTTGGCACGGCTTGGCTTGAACTTTGGTCCTCAATGCCTTGACCTATGAAAATATGAATTTTGATCATAAAACCCCACGAATTACACCAAACCTCAAATTAATTGAACCCATTTAACCAAAGTAAGTGTAAATTACTATCTATTTTTTATCCCAACAATTACCACACATACAAAAAAAGCATATTACTACCCGGTTTATTATCCCAACAATTACAACGACTGATTTAGCATAATATTAGAAATCCATGCATCTAAAATTAGCAATTGGTTTACAATAAGAGAAAAATCTTTTTTACCTCCAAAATTATGGCCATTTTGACACTTTGCCTCCTAAACTTTTTTTTCGTGCAAATTACCCCATAAACTGTACGAATTTTACACTTAACCTCTTGAACTCCCATTTTTGGTGGAACTTTTGGTCGGATCTCACTCGTGTGATATGCACGCTTACATATAAGGGGTAAAACTAACTTTCCATATCTTACTTATGGCTCCTGCTCAAAACAATGGCACGTGAGCACTCGTGTGACCTGTTAAGATAATGTTCACATTAATATATGTATACACGTAGGATTTGGAACCTACATAGTGCTTATGTGCCATTATCTTGAGCGGGAGTCATGGGGAAGAGATGGAAAGTCAATTTTACGCCTTATATGTTAGAGTGCATGTCATACGAGTGAGATCTGGCTAGAATTTTGACAAAAAATGAGAGTTGAGGAGGTTAATTGCAAAATTCGTACAGTTTAGGAGGTAATTTGCACGAAAAAAAAAGTTTAGGAGGCAAAGTGTCAAAATGACCATAGTTCAGGAGGTAAAAGAGATTTTTCTCTTTATAATAATACAAAATAAGCAATTGATTTGGCATAATATTATATAAAATTTATAATTAGTTCAGCATAATATTAGCAAATATTTGTCCAAAATTAAAGTGGAAAGGTAACCAACCACAGTTTCCAAGTATAGTGCACAAGTTAAAAATAGTATCAAAATTAGTATAACTGTTAGTAACATAGTACCCATTAATCATTATATGCAAGGGACATTATTTATGCTCTTTACTGATCAAATGCAAGTGACCAATAGTAGTAGAATCTCTATCAGAATTTGAATGCCATACCGAAAAGTTCAAGAGTAGGAGGTATCACAAGACACCCCTCAAAACTCGTAACTCTAGAAATCCACCAAAGAGTTTAGAGCAAGATACAAGAAGATAAATCTTCTAAACAGGTTTAAAAGCTCAAAATATATTTTTATTTCGAAATCGATTGTTGGAAACATAACAATGGAGTGCCATTTACAGGCAAGGACTTGGAACAACCCTACAAGATGAGTCAAAGGTAATAAATAAAATATTACATTTTCTAAGGTCTAGAATAATAAAAAATTTACTCTAATAAAGATAATAAGATGAATCTTGACTAAGTATTAAATTTCTTATCAACTCCAAAGGTGTTTGAATGAGTAGGTTCATGAAAACACACTAAGAGTTGCTCAACCTTTCGAATTCCCGTATGAAACCACTACACTGCCACACTTCAGTGAAATGGTCATAACTCACTCTTGGATTATTATTTTTGAGATCTATTTTTATAGAACTAGACTCATAGGGCTTTCAATAAGATATATATTGTTATTTAATTATTTCCCAATAAATACAGTTAAATCCTCAAAGTCGGCATATGTGCTAGGATTTCCCTTGTCATTCTCCCTTGGTTGAAAAAAGATTCAACCTCGAATAGTGATCAAGTTTATCATCAAGATAATTATAATCTTCAAGACTCAAAAAGTTCTGTAATCTATAGGCTTGAGTTTTGTATGGAATATATGAGGAAATTGATCTTTCCTCAAGTAAAACTAAGTAAAATCACCCTCTTGGAAAATCGATTGTTTCAGTTGTATATTTGCACTCTTTTGATACTTTTCACTTTTCTTAAAAGTATCTTGAAGAACTTGTTCAGAAAACTTATGGAGGTGCTCAATGCACGCTTGATTAGCACAAATTTTTCTTATTTTAGTTAGCATTTTAGTTCGTTTTTCTTATTATTTTTGGTATAAGTTGGATAGATTGAGCACATTTTCATATTTTCTTATCTCCAACTTATTTTTATTGTAATTTTATATTTATTTCAGATATTTTGAAGTATATAAGTTTGGAAGTTTTCAAGGGTGGGCGTATGAGTGGAGATTCAGCGAAAACGAACTTTTCGGCGAAAATTGGGCCTTCTAGAAGGGCTGTCGCTGGGCCCAACCGGTATAGTAAGCTGGGCTGGCAGCACCTCCTGATTCTGGGCCTTCTAGAAGGGATGTCTCTGAGCCCAACCGGTATGGAAAGTGCTGAACGTCCTAGAAGGGGCGGACACCATAATTTTGACCCCTTTTCCAAGCCACCTACACCTATAAATACCCCCCACCCCTCACATTCGAAAATACACATTATTCCTAGGGTTTTTAAGGCCTCTTAGGGGCTGACAACCCCAACGAGTGCCCTTCGATTTCTTAGTTTCTTTTCACAATTCTTAGTTTTAAATTCTTAAATTTAGAATAAAGTAGAATAGTTTTTAGATAATTTAGATTCAAGACTTCGCTTGGAACGCTGCAACTATTCTCATTTAATTAGTAAGTCTTTAATTCCTTCGCTTAATTTAATTTTATTTAGTTTAATTAATTATATGATTTCAATTCATGCTTGTTAGTTTAATAATTGATCTTCAACAACAAAACCCCCCATGTATGATGATGAATTGTATATTATTGAGATTTTTGATGATGATGTCAGGACTATTTATGATGGTATGATGAGATTTCTTGGTTAAATCAAACGGGTCTGGAGTCTAGAATCGTCGTGAACCATCAATTGGGATTTATCCCAAGAGAWCGTYGAAACGATTCGAAACTCTAMAACCCAAGTTTCTTAATTATTTTCAAAACCTTTAATTTTTATTGTTCTTCGTTTAAGTCGATTTATTGCTTTTATGTGTTTAGATTAGAATTTTATTTTATTCTCTTATTCGTGAACAACAAACATAAAAGGAACTTCCGAGCCTAGTTTTCCTTGAGAGACGATTCGGTTCAACTTACCAACCTATACGCGATCCCGTTCTCTTGCGGGCGAGCTTTTAAATTTTTGACAAATCTTTATAAGTAGGTACACAAAAGTTCGAATCAACGCTCTCTAAATTTCATCTTTATTTAGAATCAAAAGTGCAAAGATGACATATGAACTTAAAGATTCTCGAACATGATCTTCTGCAAATAATTCTTTGACATCTCTTGGTAGTTCAACATGATTATTAGAATTCATTTCATAATTAGATATATTAGTGAGAATATCAATTGGAATGAAATCACCTTGATGTTGAATTTCTCGAAGTCGAGCTAGACTAGACGATAGTTCATTGAAAGTTAAACTTGTGAATTTCTCCCATATTTTATGGACTTTGACGGAAATGTCACAATTTTTATTCCCACTTGTTGGAAAATGTATTAAAGCATCATCTTGCTTGAGATATTCATCACAAGACAAATGTATCTCCTCTTTATAAAATATCGGAGGGCCATCATTACTCACTCATAGACCTTGTATAATCAAAAAGATGATTTTCTTCAAAAATGATTTTCATCACTTCATCAAAAATTAGAGTATCATTGTAATCAACATCTATATCATTGTCAGAAGATAGAAAGATGTTAATAGAACCATGGTATGAATAAATATCACATGAACCATTATTTCTATATCATAGTTTGAAGAACCACACTCTAAATCATGATCCTCAACATCATGATATAAAGGTTTTCCACGCGCAAGGCGTTGCACGAGTTGTTGCACTTATCTCCTTAAATCTTCTAACTCCATATCACGGAGGTATCTTTCACGAGCAACAATATCATAAACGTTTGGTCTATTTCATATAGAACCATCTATCAAAAACCAAAGCTCCGATAACACTTGACACCGGAAAGTTCAAGAGTAGGAGGTATCACAAGGCGCCCCTCAAAACTCACAACTCTAGTAATCCACCAAAAGAGTTTAGAGCAAGATATAAGAAATAAATCTTCTAAATAAGTTTAAAAGCTCAAAATATATTTTTTATTTCGAAATTAATTCCTGGAAACATAACAATGAAATACCTTTTATAGTTAAGGACTTGGAACAACCCCCCAAGACGATTTAAAGGCAATAAATAAGATATTACATTTTCTAAGGTTTAGAATAATGAAAAGATTACTCCTAATAAAGATAAATATGATGAATCTTGACTAATTATTAAGCGCTTAAAACTGCAAAGGTGCTTGAATGAGTAGGTTCATGAAAGCACACTAAGATTTGCTCAACCTTCCAAATTCCCGTATGAAATTACTACACTGCCACATTTCAGTCAAATGGTCATAACTCACTTTTGGATTATTATTTTTGAGATACATTTTTTTCCAGAAACTAGAGTCATAGGACTTTCCAATGATATATGGATTTTTATTTAATTATTTCTCTATAAATATAGTTAAACCCTCAAAGTTGGCATATATGCTGGAATTTCCCGTGTCACATAGTACCCATTAATCATTATAATGCAAGGAAGATTATTTATGCTCTTTACTGATCAAATGCAAGTGACCAATAGCAGTAGAATCCATCAAAATTTGAATGGCAGGTGGAATTACTAAATAGGGAACTTGGCAATAATTCTTTAGCGTTATAACACAATAATCAAGATATTCAAACATGGACATAAGTAGTAACATATTGCTCATTTATTAGTAAGGAACCAATTATTAGTGAGCTTTACATTTCATTTGGTGATAAAGGTTGGCTGTAGGTTGGGAATAAGATGTATCAAGTAGCACCTGCTACAAAGCAGCGAACGCTGACCAATTCAACTTAATAGGTAGAGTATATTTCAGTTGACAATATATTTCTAAGGAGTAAAAGTGGTTGGGCAAGAATCTTGTTCTGAAATAAAATATGAATAAGCTCTTTAAATTAGCAAAAAAACTCATCTAAAAGCAGCACACATGGCATCTAAAATTAGCAACAAGTTTACAATTGGCTGAAAACTATGGCTATGGTCTGGAGGATATTTTTAAGGAGCAAAAGTTTCTGGGCAAGAATCTTATTCTGAACTAAAATATGAACAAGCTTTTCAAAATAGCAAACCATTCATCTAAAATCAGCACACATTGCATCTGAAATAAGCAACTCCAATACAAATGGCATCCTATTAATAGAGAACGACCTGAACCCGGTCGTATGATGCTTTGTGACTTAAATAAGAGTGCAGCACCAGGTCGCAAGACTGGCGACCTGAAGATAAGTGGAGCACCAGGTCGCAAGTTTGGCGAGCTGAAGATGAGTGCAGCACCAGGTCGCAAGGATGGCGACCTCTCAGGTAGTATGACTGGTCGACCGGAGGTCGCACGTACAGCTAGCAATGGGACTCACATAAGGACAACCTACCATACGTCAGCTAATGATGTAAACCCTAATCTAGTACATCCAGCTGCCAAGATGTACTTAGCAATATTAACCACACAATTTGCTAAATGTACTTTAGCATTCTTAGCCACATGTTTTAGGGTTACATTTGTCTTACATAGTACTATAAATAGTGGCGACATTCTCTGATGTAATTATGAAAAATTATGATTGAATGAAATGGCAGAAAAATTGAATACAAAATATCTCTTCAATATGTGTTCTTCATTTTCTTTCCTGGTATCAGAGCAGGTTTTTGCCTGGCTCTGAGCACCTCACCTCCTGTCTTCTTCTATCCTTTCCTCATATCTCATGGAGGGCAACATGCCTCCATCTTTTGAGGCTCAAGCGAGCTCTCATTCAGTAATCCAGAATATTTCTCTATCTTCTCAAACTCAACAATTCAGTTGCAAAATCAGCTCATCTCAATCAAACTAAATGACTCAAATTACCTGCTTTAGAAAATGCAAGTTTACACAGCCGTCAGAGGATACGGGCTTGAAGGCTACCTCACTGGAGAGATCGGACCCCCATCTCAGCTCGCAGAAGGATCAGTAAACTTAGAATTTCTGCTCTGGTTCGACAAGATCAGTTGCTATCATCCTGGCTTCTCTCCTCTCTTTCTGAAAATCTACTTACCATGATGGTTGGTCTTACATCTTCAAGAGAAATATGGCAAACTCTGGAGGCTAACTTCTTCAGCCAAGCTTCAGCTAGGAAGATGCAGTACAAGATGCAGCTCTCTTCTATCAAGAAAGGAACCATGAGCATCAGAGAATATGTAAACAAGGTCAAAACTTGTTGTGACATGCTAGCTTCAGCTGGTTAACCAATTTCTGAAGAAGACCAAGCTATGCATGTTCTCACCGGACTTGGAGGAGACTTTGACCCGGTGGTGGTAGCTGCTACAGCTCGGAGTGACACACTCACCCTTAGGAACATTCTACTTATGTTGCTAAGCTATGAGACCAGACTGGATGCTGGAAATGCATCAAACATCATAAACACAGAAGGATCAATCCCCACTATTAACGTCGCAAATCAGTTTTCTGGTCAGAGAAGAGACACCTGGGCTAGTGCAGGAGCAAACAGAGGAAGAGGTCGCCACCCAGGAAGACGTGGTGGAGGAAGGAACAACAGCAACAGAGGACGAGGTGGAAGAGGTTTCAGACCAGGAAACAGGTCGCCCTGTCAAATCTTTGGTTACTCTAACCACTCTGCCGACAAATGCTATTACCGATTTGATGCTGCCTACACTGCACAGTCCAATACACAGAATATCTTCAACACGTTAGCGAGCTCTTACACTGCTTATCCCGTGACTCAGTCCATTAATCCCTCTGCTCTATCACTGATGTCTGATTCTGGCAGTGATGCGAGCTGGTATGCAGATTATGGAGCCTCTAATCATGTCACCAATGATCTCGCTAAACTCAATATCGCCTCAGAATTCCAGGGAAATAACAAGGTTCAGATTGGAAATGGATCAGGTTTGTGTATTTCTCATATTGGTAATTCACAGTTTCATTCCAGCAACAAATCCTTTTTACTCAAAAAACTCCTTCATGTTTCGCACATAACTAAGAACCTTATTAGTGTCTCTGAATTTTCTCAAGATAACTTTGTTTACTTTGAATTTCATCCTACCTCTTGCTATGTAAAGGATCAGGTTACACATCAAATTATTCTCCGAGGCTCTCTTAGGAATGGCCTTTACAGATTTGACATCCAGCTCGCCAACACCTCCACTAGCTCGCCATCAACCCCATCTACCTCGTCCACAAGACAGGACCCTAGTATCTTCATCACTGAGTCCAGTGATCCAAATAAGGAAGTGATTTACAGTTATGGCACCTTAGATTAGGGCATCCTGCCTATAAAGTATTACGAAGAGTTCTCAAAACCTGTAATCTCTCCATTTCTAATAATAATACAATTATCTTTTACACTTGTTATGCGTGTCTTCAGGGTAAAATCCATAAGCTACCATTTTCTCTCTCGGGAATTGAGTATAAAAATCCCTTTGATCTTATACATACTGATGTATGGGGTCCTTCTTCTGTCAAATTCTTGAATGGATTCTCCTACTATGTTTCATTTATTGATCACTATACTAGATATACCTGGATCTATCTGCTAAGGCATAAATCTGATGTGCTCGCTGCCTTCACTCATCTGCAAAATCTCATTCTTACTCAGTTCCGTTCTAAAATAAAATCGGTGCAAAGTGATGGAGGGGGAGAATTTAAAGCCCTCACAAACCTGTTTCACTCCTCTGGGATACATCACAGAATCTCTTGTCCCTACACACCTGAACAAAATGGCCTTGCCGAAAGGAAACATAGACACATTGTTGAAAAAGGTCTCTCTCTCATTCTCATCTACCTATCAAATACTGGGATGATGCCTTTACCACTGCTGTCTATCTCATAAATAGATTACCCTCTAAAACCACTCAGTACAAAAGTCCTCATCAGCTTCTTTTAAATCAAATTCCCAGCTATACTCATCTTAAACCCTTTGGGTGTCTCTGTTACCCTCATCTACGACCTCTCAATAAACATAAGCTTCAGTTTAGGTCGAAACCCAGTACCTTCCTTGGTTACAGTGAACACTATTAAGGTTTCAAATTCTTGTTGCCAGATAACAAGGTTATAATCACTAGACATGTGATCTTTGACGAGCTCAAATTTCCCTTCTCTAAGATTTCTGAACCTCACCCCTGTTCCAATATTCAACCATCTATTCTTGGTCCTCCACCTCTTATACCTATTTCCCATACTACTACGTCGAAGAGGTCGCCAATATCTTATGCGACCTCGCCACTGTCTTCAGCGACCTCATCATATATGCTAGCGACCTCATCTCAACCACATGCGACCCCACCACATGTGCCAGCGACCTCATCTCAACCACATGCGATCTCACCACATGTGCCAGCAACCTCAACTATTCAGCCCTCCATACTTGGTCCGCCTCCCAGTCCTCCCCATCAGCCAATTCCACAATCCTCCAATAAATCCAGTCCCTCTACTATTCCTCTTACTGTTGATTTACCAATAGTGGGTTCTTCACATACTTCTCCTTTTTCTTCTGTGCCTCGTGCTAATCCTTTTGCAGGTAAGCATCACATGATAACATGAGCTAAAGCAGGAATTTACAAGCTCAAGGTGCTCAGCATGGAGCTCCTCGATTTCCGGGAGCCCTCCTCCTATACTGAAGCTTTATCACATCCTAAGTGGAAAGCAGCTATGTGTGAAGAGTATGCTGCTCTCCTTAAGAACCAGAAATGGTCTCTCTCTGAGCTACCTCCGGGCAAGTCGTTGATTGGTTGCAGAAGGGTGTTCAAGTTAAAAACTCATGCTGATGGTACTATTGCTCGTTATAAAGCCAGATAGGTCGCCAAAGGATACAGTCAGGTTCCTGGTTTTGATTTTTCTGATACTTTCAGCCCTGTTGTTAAAGCTACCACTATCCGAGTTGTGCTCTCTATTGCTGTCAACTGTAATTGGTCGGTCAAAGAACTGGATGTCAATAATGCCTTTCTATATGGCGAGGTGGACAGGGAAATATTCATGGCTCAACCACCTGGGTTTGAACAAGCCGGCCCCAATCTTCAGGTTTGCAGGTTGTACAAAGCGATCTATGGACTTAAGAAGGCTCCCCGCGCTTGGTTTGGAAAATTGCGAGCTGTCCTTATTTGTTTTGGTTTTTCGGCTTCTCAAGGTGATATCTCTCTCTTCTACTCCAACACTTCCTCAGGCTGCATCTGGGTTCGTCCCTTCTATTGATCAGACTGCCGATATCTTCACCAAACCGCTGTGTCATCAATTCTTTGTTCGGCTCCACAATAGAATTTATATTTTTCCTCTCACCGCACTCGAATTGAGGGGGGATAATAGAGAGCGACCTGAACCCGGTCGTATGATGCTTTGCGACTTAAAGAAGAGTGCAGCACCAGGTCGCAAGACTGGCGGCCTGAAAATAAGTGGAGAACCAGGTCGCAAGGTTGGCGAACTGAAGATGAGTGCAGCACTAGGTCACAAGGATGGCGACCTCTCAGGGAGTATGAGTGGTCGATCGGAGGTCGCACGTACAACTAGCAATGGGACTCACATAAGGACAACATACCCTACGTCAGCTAATGATGCCAGCCTTAATCTAGTACATCCAACTCCCAGGATGTACTGTAGCAATAGCAACCACACGATTTACTAAATGTACTGTAGCAATCTTAGCCACATATTTTAGGGTTACATTTGTTTTAAATAGTATTATAAATAGTGGCGACATTCTCTAATATAATTATGAAAAATTATGATTGAATGAAATGACAGTAAAATTGAATACAAAATATCTTTTTAATATGTGTTCTTCTTTTTCTTTCACCTATAAATATAAAATATGCCTATATGGATCAACTGAATTTAACATAGCATCACTTTAACATAAAATCTGCACACATTGAATCCAGAATTAGCAACCCAATTTACAAAAGTAGACTACAAGTTTATTATATAACCGCAATAGATTTCTTCTCAATTCGTAGAATTTGAATTTGAATCTCACGTATCAAATGAATTTTTAAAAGTTGGGTAAATATACAGAAAGAACCCATAACATTCCTAAAAAAAATCCTTAACCTGCATACTGGAATTGAACAAAGGACGCGGATATACGCACCCCAAATATTTATTAGTTTACCCAAATTAATTTCCTTTTTATAAAAATACCAAAATTACCCCTCAATTTTGAACAAAAAAAAAATACAATTCATCTTTTTCAATCACCATTAGCACCCCATGGCGGCAACGGTAACGGTGGCGACATTCCCATTACCCCATGTTTTTCCTTTTCGTTTCTCTTTTTAAGTTTTAGTTTTTGTTTTGTTTGTCTTTTCGGCTTCCAAACTAGTTTATCGAATTGCTATATCTTGTATTACCTTTTTCGGGTTCTTGATTCTTTTTCTTTTCCCCCTTTTTTACACTATAGGCTCGTCTGCATGAGACTTAGGTGTGAGTGTTCTTTCTCGTTTATTGTATGTTTAGGTTGATTTTTTTGTAAAGTTGTTAGGGGCCGGAGATATTCAACAGGTAAAACAAGGGAGGTTTATCGTTGTATATAAGTCAACTGTGAATAATGCCATTCTTGTCGCCAAGTAGAAATGTGTTT
>BMAC01000181.1:292584-318387 GCA_014905375.1 Phtheirospermum japonicum
ATTCCTTCCTCGTTTCCCATTCACTCGATATTCTCGTTTGTACCTGAAAGAAAAACATCGTTGATTTGGGATGAGTTTCAACGTACTCAATAGTTACACCGACATACCTCATGCAAAATTATACAAACTCAGAAATAGCACAAGTAACCATAGAATTCATAATTTTACTTTGGAAGACAGTTGACTGCAGCTAAAACGCGGCGGGTTTCCCTTATAACCCTTTTCCCCGGTCATAGGCTTCCCCGATGACCCTTTTCCCCGGTCATAGGCACTTAAGCTCTAATGCAAAATGATAAATAAAAATATGAAAATATGAAATTGATGCATGGGTGTTACAACCTACCCTCCTTAGAAAAATTTTGTCCTCAAAATTCTGCACTTACCCGGAATGCCGAAATTTGGGTACTTCGACTTGAACTCCTCCTCTTGTTCCCAAGTGGCCTCATTCATCCCATGACGTCTCCATTGCACCTTGATCAAAGTTATTTCCTTGTTCCTCAACCGATGTATCTTGCGATCCAAAATCGCTTCTGGAGCTTCTTCATAAGTTAAATCCTTGTTAACCTCCAACTCTTCGTAGCTCACAATGTGGTGCGGATCGTAGACATACTTTCTTAACATCGAAACATGGAAGACGTTATGAATGCTCGATATACTTGGTGGTAGTGCAAGCTCGTAGGCCAACTCTCTGATTCTCTTGAGAATTTCAAACGGCCCTATGAATCTTGGTTTCAACTTCCCCTTCTGACCAAATCTCACTACACCTCGGATTGGTGCTACCTTCAGAAACACTTTAATGCCCACTTCAAAATGTAGATCCTTTCTTCGACGGTCCGCATAAGACTTCTGTCGATCCTGCGCAATTTTAATTCGATCTCGGATCGTGGCAATGTGTTTAACCGTCTCTTGTACTAGTTCGGGGCCCAAAATCTTTCTCTCACCTACTTCATCCCAATAAAGAGGAGATCTACACTTTCTCCCGTACAGAGCCTCGTAGGGAGCCATACCAATAGTAGATTGATAACTGTTATTGTAAGCGAATTCCATCAACGGTAGTAAAGCTTCCCACTGACTTCCCAAGTCGAGTATGCAGGTCCTCAACATATCCTCCATGATTTGGTTAGTCCTTTCAGTTTGACCGTCTGTTTGTGGGTGATAAGCTGTGCTGAACTTCAGTTTAGTGCCCAAAGRATTTTGCAAACTCTTCCAAAAGTTCGAAGTGAACCTCGTATCTCTATCTGACATAATCGAGAACGGTACCCCGTGCAACTTAACGATTTCTCGAATGTAGATTTAGGCATATTGTTCCATGTTGAATGTCATCTTAACCGGTAAAAAGTGGGCCGACTTGGTTAAACGATCTACTATCACCCACACCGCCTTGTTACCTCTCTCCGATGGCGGTAAACCTACTACAAAATCCATCGAGATATGCTCCCACTTCCATTCTGGAATTTCTAGTGGTCTTAGCAGACCCGACGGTCGTTGATGTTCGGCCTTAACTTGCTGACATACTAGACACTTTCCCACAAAAGTGGCAATGTCTCTCTTCATGCTCCTCCACCAAAACACTGTCTTCAAGTCCTTATACATCTTGGTACCACCAGGATGTGCAGTGTAAGGAGTACAATGGGCTTCTTCCATAATCTCTTTCCTTAGACCCTCGTCCTTTGGAACACAAATCCTCCTTTCTTAAAACAAAACTCCATCGTCTGCTAAAACAAAACCTTTGATGGTCCCTTTTCGCACTTTCTCCTTCATTTTGTTTATGAAACCATCCTGGGTTTGAATTTCCTTGATCCTTTCTCTCAAAGTTGGTTGCACCACTAAGGATGCTTAGATCCCCTTCGTGTTCTTTGGAGGTATCACCATTTCGATCTTCATCTTGGCGAACTCCTCAACCAACTTATCCTGTTCAGAAGGCAAACTCATCAGTCCTCCTTTATGACTCAACGCGTCGGCTACCACATTCGCCTTCCCTGGATGATAGTTAATGGTGCAGTCATAGTCTTTAACCAATTCCAACCATCTTCTTTGACGCATATTCAACTCCTTCTGAGTGAACAAATATTTCAAGCTCTTATGGTCGGTGAAAATCTCACACTTGCCTCCATACAAGTAATGTCTCCAAATCTTCAAAGCATGAACTACAGCTGCGAGTTCTAAATCATGCGTAGGGTAGTTTGTCTCATGGGTTTTGAGTTGTCGTGAGGCATAAGCCACTACTTTCCCATGTTGCATCAAGACACAACCTAAACCTTGTTTCGACGCATCGCTATAAATAACGAAGTCCTTCGTTGGGTCGGGAATTGTCAAGACGGGTGCGGTAGTGAGCTTTTTCTTCAGTTCTTGAAAACTCTCCTCGCACTTCAAGCTCCAAACGAACTTCTCCCCTTTTCTCGTAAGTCGAGTCATCGGCACAGCTATCTTATAAAATCCTTCGATAAATCTTTGATAGTAGCCTGCTAGACCCAGAAAACTGCGAACTTCACTCGCATTCGTGGGGGTGGCCCATCTATTAATAGCTTCAACCTTAGATGGATCCACTTTTATCCTTTGAGCAGTGACGATATGACCAAGGAACACTACTCGGTCCATCCAAAACTCATACTTACCAAACTTCCCATACAGCTTCTCCTCGCGTAGTGTTCCCAACACTATTCGTAAGTGTTCTTCATGCTCTTCTCGATTCTTCGAATAAATCAAAATGTCGTCGATGAAGACTATGACGAACTTATCCAAGTAGGGGTGGAAAACCCTATTCATCAAATCCATGAACACTGCTGGAGCATTACTTAGCCCAAAAGGCATCACCACGAACTCGTAGTGTCCATATCTCGTCCTGAAAGCAGTCTTCGGAATGTCACTCTCTTTGATCTTCAACTGATGATACCCCGACCTTAAGTCGATCTTGGAGAAAATGCTTGCTCCTTTCAATTGATCGAATAAGTCTTCGATTCGAGGTAACGGGTACTTGTTCTTTATTGTGAGTCGATTAAGTTCTCTATAATCGATACACATTCTCATTGACCCATCTTTCTTCTTAACAAAGAGGACTGGTGCTCCCCACGGTGGAAACACTCGGTCGGACAAAACCTAAATCCAACAACTCTTGGATTTGTGCCTTTAGTTCTTGTAGTTCCTTCGGTGCCATCCTGTAAGGTGCCTTTGAGATAGGTGCTGCCCCTGGTGTCAAATCAATTGTGAACTCGACTTGACGACTGGGCGGTAATCCTGGTAACTCTTCTGGAAAGACGTCCTGAAAATCTCGAACGATGGGCCACTTCGAGCGGCGTCACCTCTACCGCTGGATTGCTAACCAAATTCACTAGGAAAACCTTGACATCTCTCCTTCTTCAACAGCTTCATGGCCTTCATTGCTGTTATTACTTGTGGCACCGTCTTGGTTTTGGCTCCATAGAACTTGATCTCTTCACCTTCTGTGAGTTTGAAAGTTATTTCTCTTTCTTGACATTGTATCTTTGCTTGATACTTCGTGAGCCAGTCCATTCCTAATATCAAGTCAAAATCCTTCATTTCGATCACATACAAGTCAGCCTCGAGATTCTTTCCTCCTACATCGATCTTCACTCCCTTATCCATCAAGTTCGTGACCAACACATTCCCGGATGGTAAACCAACTTCTAAGGGTTCCTCTACTCTAGTGCTCTTAACTTCAGTTAAATTATGAAATTTCTTCGACACAAAAGAATGCGAAGCACCCGTATCAAAAAGCACAAAAGCAGGAATTCCTGAGACGGTTAACATACCTGTTATAACTCCAGGATTCTCTTCAGCCTCATTGCGTGCCATGGCATACATTCGGGCATTCCCTCCCAGTAGCCGGTCCAAGCCTTGGCACTCCACCGCCTTGTTGTTGTTGACCAAACACAGGACAGAAAGGCGTTGCATGCCCACTCTGACGGCAGCGGTAACACTTTCCTTGCCCTAGAAGGCACTCACCAAAATGTCTCTTCAACTTCGGCACGTGGGTTTGTTGTCCATTCCTTGCTGTCTGTTCCCACCACCAGTTTTCTGTTGTTTGCTTTGGTTGGAACTTCCTCCTACCCACTTCCTCTTTTCCACCAATGTTGTGGGTTTGGGCTTCACTTCATCCACTCRAAGACTTGCCTCTACGTCCTGAGCTCTTTTGACCATCTCCMAGTAGGGAAGGTCACCTTGTGCTGATAAGATACCGGCTAGTTGGGACCTCAATCCCCTCTTGAACCTCAACGATTTCTTCAAATCGGTGTCCACCAGGTGCGTAGCAAAACGGCTCAACTGGTTAAACCTCCTCTCGTACTCAGTGACCGTCAAGCTCCCTTGTTTGAGATTCAGGAACTCGGTCTCCTTTTGGTCGCGATAGGAGCGTGGGAAAAACTTATCCATGACCACCGTCTTGAACTTGTTCCAAGTGAAAGCATCTCGTTCTGCCTCTGAACAGTTTCTCCAATAACCTTCCCACCAGTGATCAGCATCCTCGGTTAGCTGGAAAGTAGCGCACGTGACCTTCTGCATGTCGTCACAAGCTATCATCCGAAAGATTCTTTCGAGTGCTCGGAACCACTCTTCCACTGCATCAGGTCCATCTCTCCCATTGAAGGTGGGCGGTCGATAGAGGCGGAATTGTTCCACTGCCCTTGAGTTGTTGCCTCCATTCCCCAAACCGTTATCTTGGAGACGCTGGAAAAAGTTGGTGAAGATCGTGTCCATGGCCTCAACAGTCGTTTGGTTAAACTGGGTCGGACTTTCTTCATTATCCCTGTTCCCGATTCTTCTTCCTCGATTTGACGCCATATCCTAATGTCATCAAAATATTTACTTGATTAATTTACGAGGTATAACTCTTAATATACGTCGTAACATTATTGACACGCCACCACATATTCCCCCTTCTCCTTCCCTTTGGAAACCTCTTCACGATTTTCCTTGGGTGTTCTTTCCTTGGCTATGCACCACAAGCGATGTTTGATCAACAAAATAACCTCATCGTGTCGACTTTCGAAAAACCATAAATAATGAAATCCTCCATGCCTTGGAGTGTCATCATACCAATAGCATCAACAACCATTCCCAATACAACACATTCACATCAAAAGCATCATCAACCATTCCCAAGACAAAGCAATCCTATCCATAGTATAAACATCCATACCCAATACAATGCAGTTATGAATTAACATGGAATTTAAATGAATGATTAAACAATTGCAATGAACTTTGGTACCTTGAGGATATCGACGAATGTTCAACGAGGAGGAATGGGAGCCATTAAATAATTAAAATTTTTATTTTATAATTTTTTTTTTCAAAAACAGGTCGAGTCTACAGAACCAAACAAAACTTTGGCTCTGATACCACCTTTTGTGACGCCCCGATTTAGGTTTACATTTTAAATAATAATTAAAGGAATCTTGGCGTTACAAATAAATGTCGAATTTCATAACAATAACATAATAAAATTCATGATTTTTACGCAGCGGAATATTTAAAACAATAACAATCAAATTGCTATCAGTGGAAAATGATAGCTAGAGTACGATTTAAATCTAATTCCACATTCTTTTGAAAACATACTAAACAAACAAAATGGATAACGAGTATCCCTATTCCTTCCTCGTTTGCCATTCACTCGATATTCTCGTTTGTACCTGAAAGAAAAACATCGTTGATTTGGGATGAGTTCAACGTACTCAATAGTTACACTGACATACCTCATGCAAAATTATACAAACTCAGAAATAGCACAATTAACCATAGAATTCATAATTTTACTTTGGAAGACAGTTGACTGCAGCTAAAACGCGGTGGGTTTCCCCTATAACCCTTTTCCCCAGTCATAGGCTTCCCCGATGACCCTTTTCCCCGGTCATAGGCACTTAAGGCCCCTGGTTTTAATCATTGGATATAGCACGCTGGGATAAACCCAATGACCCTTTTCCCCGGTCACGGACAACTTTTGCGGTCCACGGCTATATTATTTTATAAACATAGAATTTCATGATACACATTGCACATAGATTTGAGCACATAGAATTTAACATAAGACAGGTCGGTGGTCCCTACCTCGAATGAAGTCGTGAAATAAATCGATTGAATGCACGTGGTTGATTCCTATGTCCCGATTTCCTCGTCACCTAATCATTTTAAAAATATACTTAATTAGTATATATATAATTAAATAATTTTAAAATATTAATATATAATATATTTATTTATTTATTTAAAATACATAATATAATATTAAAATAATAAAAATGGACTCAATTGAAATTTAATAAGTTTTATTTGGTTGGATCGAAGTTTTCGAAAGTCGGAGGGTCAAAATTGAGGGTTTGGACCAATTGGGGGCTCAATCGAACAAATTTCAGCAACTTAGGGGTTAATTGGTAATGGATGGCAAAGTCTAGGGGTTCAATTGAAAAGGGGTTAGGAAGTTGGGGGTCAATTCGCAATTTTTGGAAAAGTTTGGTTTAAAAAGGGAACCAGCCCTAATTTCCTTCAGCCTCCCGTCTTTTCTTTCTTTCCCCTCTCCTCTTCGGCTTTTCTCCTTCTTCTCAAAATCCAAAACGGCGAAACCCCCTCTCCCTTCCTCAGTCGCCGCCGGTTGCCGAAGGGTAGGCGGTCGGAATCTCTGCGTCGTCAGCCCGGCGGAAGGAAGCCAGCGAGCGGCGTTGGTCCGTGGACAGGCCGGCCCATCTCCTTCAATTTCTGCTCCACCACGGCGGCGGCACGGCGCGGCGACTGGGGGCGACGCTCCATCGTCTTCGGGCCCGGGTTGGATCGGCCGTGAAGGTGGTGGTTTTGGAGAAAGGCGGCTGGGGCGACGACCTTCTGGCGATTTCGGGCTGGTTGGGTTCGTGGGTTTCGGGTCGCTCGCGGCAGCGGCTTTTCCTCAGTTGGTGGCCGGAAAATTTGTGTTGGGTGCTCATGGCTGTGGGAGATGAGGGTTCCGACAGGGTGGCTGTGGGTGGAAGTTTGGCCAGAAAAATGACAGTTGGTTGGGTTCCGGTCAGGAGGTTTTGGGGTGCGCCTGGTTGTGGGTTGAAACGGACGGGCCGGGAAAGATTCGGCAGTCGAGCCGTGGCTGGTTGTTTGTCGGCAGGTGGCCGTGGTGGAAGTTTGGCCGGAAATCTGACGGCAATGGTTTTGCTTTGGAGTGGTGTTGACTGGGAGTTGGCGGTCGTTGGTTTGGGTTGATTTGGTTTGTTGTGGCCGTATGTAGGATATGTGGATGATTTGAGAAAAAAGAAAGACAAAAGCAGAGAGTTTAGCTGAAAAGCAGAAGCTGGAAAGTGGGTTTGATAAGCTTTAGGAAAGCAAGGACCAAGCTACCTGATTTCTTGCGGCTGTATGAAAAAAACTGAAAGTTGGAAATGTGTTGTTTTGGTTGGTTTTTGATTTAGAGAAAAATCTTTTTTACCTCCTGAACTAGGGTCATTTTGACACTTTGCCTCCTAAACTTTTTTTTCGTGCAAATTACCTCCTAAACTGTATGAATTTTGCACTTAACCTCCTGAACTCCCATTTTTTGTGGAACTTTTGGTCGGATCTCACTCGTTTGACATGCACGCTTATATATAAGGGGTAAAACCCACTTCCCATCTCTTACTTATGACTCCTGCTCAAAACAATGGCACGTGAGCACTCGTGTGACCTATTAAGATAATGTTCACATTAATATATGTGTACACGTAGGATTTGGAACCTACGTAGTGCTCATGCGCCATTATTTTGAGCAGGAGTCATGAGGAATAGATGGAAAGTCAATTTTACCCCTTATATGTTAGCGTGTATGTCAAACGAGTAAGATCCGGATAGAATTTTGACCAAAAATGGGAGTTCAGGAGGTTAATTGCAAAATTCGTACAGTTTAGGAGGTAATTTGCATGAAAAAAAATTTTAGGAGGCAAAGTGTCTAATTGACCATAGTTCAGGAGGTAAAAAAATTTTTTCTCTTTGATTTATCAAGAATTTGGGAGAAAAACCATGAATTGTTTGTTTACCTGTTTGTTTGTTGTGTTGTTGCTGCTTGTAGTAGGCAGAAAACGAGAGAAAATGTTGTTAGGTTTTTGTAGTTGTTTGTGGTGTAGAAACAATGTCAAGAAAAATGGGGATAGGTGGATAAGGTTAGGGTTTTTGGTTTCTTGGTGGGTTTGGGCCCAGTTTATGACAATGGGCCTTGTTTTTAAAGTCCGGTAACCGAAAATGATTAAAAACGACCAAATAGATTAATCGAATGATTTCATAGTCGACCCAATAGTAATTTAACATTAATGAATAAATTTTAATAATTATAATAAATTCTTAAGATTTGAGAATTATAATTTAAGTAAATAAATAAACAAATTATCAAATACTTATTTT
Organism: Phtheirospermum japonicum; assembly: GCA_014905375.1. Lineage (NCBI taxonomy): Eukaryota > Viridiplantae > Streptophyta > Magnoliopsida > Lamiales > Orobanchaceae > Phtheirospermum > Phtheirospermum japonicum. The sequence continues at coordinate 300,952 of BMAC01000181.1, forward strand.
AATTTTCTTAAAAGTTACGAAATATAATTTAAGTAAATAAATAAATAAATTACTAAATAATTATAATTGTTTCTTTAAATTTTTTAATAAAAATTTAATTGAAAATGAACTATATATTCGTTTTAAATAGAATTCTTAGATTCTTTAAAATTAAAATAGAAAATTCGTTTACTGGCGACGAGCTTGGGACTAGGATCATATTTCTAATGCAAAATGATAAATAAAAATATGAAAATATGAAATTGATGCATGGGTGTTACATATATATATATATATATATATATATATATATATATATATATATATATATATATATATATTATATACACAACAAAAAATAGATACATGTGTGTTGTAAATAAAAAATTTATAGTTAATTACCAAGAACTGTTGCCACCACGTCTTATGATGCAATTGAGGGATATGGTTGTTTGGGGTGTACACGAGCCTCAATGATCTTTCAAAAAATCATATGTAACTCTTTAGAGTTACTTCACAACTTAAGAAAATTATGTCTAATTATAGTAATTAATATAAAGAACTAATTAGGATTGAACATTATATTTAAAGTTACATACCTTCCACTAGGGACATAGAACTCGATCATTACAGACCCGGTGTCAGACCTCTGGATGTACTAGCATTAGATGGGGTTGTCATAACGATTTCAGATGGAGTACCTCCATCCAAATCCATCACATCATTGTCATCATTGAGGTGAGGATGGCTATGATGAAGAGAATGAGCCGAGAGAAGCACGACCTAAGGGTCGACTGAAACGAGCACCATAGCGAATACCTTTACTCCTTATCTAAAAATAATAGAAACTGAGCATATCACATAATTTAAGTTGATTCAAAATAATGCATCGCTTAGAAACTCATTTTATAATTCTAAATTATAAGTCATTCTAAAATAACAAGAAGTTCGAATTATGTATCATTTTATTCTTCTAACCTGAACCGACACTTTCACTATCTAAATTATCATCAAAATCACATTCACCTATTTCTTCATCGGTTAGAAACTGATCTTCTGTCTCATCCTCCGCCACGTTGACAATTTCACCCGGTTCATTATCAGCAAGTTCATGTAATTGGAAATCAATATCCTCCAATTACATTGAATTGTGGATCTCTATAACATCCTTTTGAAAGGATTGATCAAGCTGTGTAGGCTCGATAAAACCTATTATTGATCTAGATTTAATTTTACATGTTGTCAACCAATCCAGCGTGTCTCGTTTCAAACTCAGATATGGGCAGTTTTAAACTTGAACATCTTGGCCAACGAGTACAAAAGTTTGTAGCGATTGTATCTGGGCGTATAATTGATATCACGAGCTTATATTCAGGCTGAACCCTCGTGCCTTCAAGAATTGGATTGAACCACTCACATTTGAACAAGTGTGTGCTCTTGCAAGACAACCTTGTATATTTAAGTCTAATAATTTTTACAACACGATCATAATGATCATGCTCATCTTCTTCATAGTTTGTTCCTCTTATATAGAAGTCATTACTCGAAGTTAATTGATCTGATCCATATGATACTATGTGAAACCTGTATCCATTTATCTTGAAACCATTATATGTGGTCAAACGACATGATAGACCTAACATGAGACTTTTAATTTACTTGTCAATAATATTGTTCAAGGGATCTTGTGCCTATAATGATGGGACGATGTAAAAACTATTATATATTAAAATATCGATTACACACACATAGACACACACATATATTTATTTATTTATATCTAGATATTTTCTATTATCCTTATTTGTAGTTAGATTCAAGTTGTTTTTGATTGTTTCTACGAGCAAATTTTTGACTATGACGCAAAAAAGAGGCCTTCTCGACATATGTTTCAAAGTCTTAAATAGCGTGTTCTTACTTTGTTCTTCCCTTAATAAGTTGTTCAAACTTGGTGCTTTCTGATCCCCAGTTGCTATGAGGAACAAAGGAGGAAATACAATCGATTCCTCCATTTAAGTGGTTCTCGCTTCTCCTTGTTCCTGTTCCTAACTCTTCCCTGGGTAGTTCCCAATGTTTGGCACTTTCCATACTTCATGGGTGAAAGTGATTAAGAGCCTTGATTTTTGGGAAGTAGTTCTCGGCCTTAAGCTTAGGTTGATCTCACACTTCAATCTTTTCGGCATTAGAGCTCAAAAACATAGATTCTAATCATGTGTGCACGTGCACACACACACATATATATAGAATTAGTTTATAGGATCTTACGTAATTGTCAAACCAATTGGCGAATTCATTTTTCATATTTCCGTTGAGCCGAAAATCTGTAATGATTGGTTGAGAGTGTTTTACGCCCTCCGTCGAAACACTGTATATATTACATTAAATTATTATATGATAAAGTTTTCGATAAATATAATATAAAATGATATTTCAAACCTGATAAAATCTTGGACTTAATCATAGTTTAGTAAAATGTGATTCCTCGCCGCAACGAGTTATACTTCATCCAAGGATTTTTTTTTCCTTTTGGTGAGAAGGTTTCACCATATTTTTTGAACACCGAAAGAACATCATCATCATCGGCTTCACCATTTTGGACGTCATCATTATGAGATAAATTTATTCTTTTCATGGATACGTGATCTTCCAAGTAGTAAAAAGTGAAAGTTGATGCCTTCTCAATAAGATATGTGTTTACTATGGAGAAACTAGAGACAATTGAAAATGTTTCTCGCACGTGCGATACAAAGACTTATTTATTTCCCAATATCTCCTATAACTTATGGGCCTCTGGATTTGGTGATTCTTCTGCATCACCGACCATATCGAAGTCGAAACTAACTGCATTTTGAAACATATTGATGTACGTCTTTGATGAATTTTAGAAGCAACATAAGGTGATCCTCCAATGTTAACTTCAGGGTTGACACGGTGCGTGGCCAATATTATTTCCCCAAGAAAAGTTTATTTTTAACTAGGTGATACTTGATCTCGTTGATATCATGGTAACTGCAATTCCTACATTTGGTATGAACACAAGACCCTTCAAGTTTCCTCATCTTTCTAGGATGCATGAGTGCAAATCGAATGAAACTCTCTACTCCTTCCATGAATGCTTTGGATAAATAACCATCCATCCTCTAATTATACATCCAACTACAATCAAAATTCATCCTATGATCATAAAGATTAGATAAGTGAGTGGTGTGAGGGTGCTTGAATATAACGATTAAATTTTGGTAAGGGCACTATCCCATTCAAGGATGTGATCACCAGTAATGAAATTATCGTAGTATATATTTGAGGACCTGAAGATTTCAGCATTGCCTCTACTTATTTCTTTAAGTACACTTAGATTGTAGTGCACCCAAGAACAAAGGAGAGATAGAAACTAGAATTTCAAAGTCCACATAACACATACATACAAGATAATCATATTACATTCACATTCTCAAACTGTCTAAATAAGTGGACAATTCAGAACTTAGTATCAATCTCACTATTTGATAGTAAACTTGAAACGGGCTTAAGGTAAGGTGTTTGAGTGTATAAATAAGAATATAATCGATTCGTCAATAACCAATGGATGAGCAACAAATTTTTTTAGTTTGTGAACCACAACACTTGATATTTTAACATGTTACACAACATTAGAACTCACAACTCAAAACATATATATTCATTCACTGATCACCACGTCATTTCACCACGCACATTTTTCTCCCAGTCATCTCCGTACACCACATCATCACCTGTGTCACAACAACACCAACCAATCACAACATATATTTATGATACAATCAATAATTCACTTCATTTTTAAATTAGGCCTTGATTTAGCTTCTTCGGGGGTTATTACATTCTTGGTAGCTCAACACATGTACTTCTTACCTTCTTATGCATTCATAGCACAAGAGCTTACTACTCCAGCTTCATTGTATACTCATCACCAATATGTCGTAGGAGTCATAATGACAAGAGATTTTTCTCATGGAGCTATATTTTTCATTAGAGGTTACAACCCAAAGAAAAATAATGTATTAGCAAGAATATTATACCATAAGGAAGCTATCATATCACATTTAAGTTGGGCCAGCTTCTTTCTAGGATTCCATACACTGAGACTTTATATTTATAATGATGTCATGCTTGCTTTTGTTACTCCAAAAAAGTAAATTTTGATCGATCCTATATTTTCTCAATAAATACAATAGGCTCATGTTAAAACCTCATACGAGTTTTATGGGCTTTTATCTTCAACGAGCAGCCTGACATTGAATGGTGGTCGAATCATCTGGTTGCCGGTTATTTAAATGTTGTTAATTAAAATACTAATTCATTATTCTTAAAAATAGGTCCTGGTTCTTCCCAATTTAGAACATATATATTGGCTACCACTAGTACATAAAAACAAGTTAGAGGCCCTACATATGAGGCGTTTTAAATTAGGTCTGCCTCGAATAAGATAAACGAGGCATTTATGACATCTAAACTACCTCATAATTATGGATAAAATACGTCGGGTGGCAGTTCATTGTATGCAACCGCATTCAATAATAATATTGAGTCGGTTCATTAAAAACCTGCCTCTTATTAATTTGTTCGGGTGGCGGTTTTGTAATGAACCGCCTCAGAAGTATCTGGTCTGGTGCGGTTGATATATGGAAGCCTCCTCACACAATATTTTGTAAAACCAAACCACCTCGAAGAGTGATAAAATGAACTGTCGCACGTATAATTTCACTCCCTTGCAAAAATAACACACTCCAATACTCGTATCCACATAAATCTCAGTTTTAAGTTTTTGGAGTGGACCTTCGTGCGATTCTATCATCAAATCTTTGTTCCATTCGGAACTTGAATTTCCAGAGATTATAGAATTACAGAAGAGATTCTTATATTTCTCCAAAATGTCTTTATAGCTCCAGTAGTATGAAAGGACGGTACCAGCGACAAACCCAATAAGATAACCTATTCGAGGAAATTCCTGACAAAAATCCAAAAACAACGAAGAACAAACCTACCAACACTCTAAGAAGATCTCCCAGATTCCTTCACGTAATACCACCCGTCATAAAATATCCAGAGGCCCCAAATCCCGCTGAAAGGAAAATCCGGTCTGATTCGTTTTCCACACTCCTCGGCTCCTCAATCCCCAAACCCGACTAAAATGTCAGTGTGATTTTGAAATGCTTGACGAAATCTACGAAAGGTTCTAGAAGGTCCTCAAGATTCGACTGCGTAGCAAATTTGAGTTGCCTGGATTCAGTGAAGAGGGTTCGTTCTTGTCGATTTGCTACTAACCGATTGAATGAGTGTGAAATTACTAGGTCAAAATTTTCAAAAATAATTTCTCTTTAAAATTCGCTTCTCTTGTACGCTTAGGTGATAAGAGTATTTGTTAATTCTTAGATTCCACCTTTTATTACGTATATAATTCATAATTCTTGATTTCGATCTTTGGCTTACTCATCTTTTTGATTTTGTGTACTCGCGTGGAAATAAAAAGGCGTCAGATCCAAAAGCTCATGTATTCGAGGAGGTTAGCACAATACCGTTAAGGATTGTTGGCTGGTTATCAGTGGAAAGGTCAGATCATTTTTGTTTATTTGTCAGGATTAAAATTGAGCCTGATTTGTGTTTTAGCTGCGAGAAGTTTAACTCTAGTGAGCTTCAGTTTAGTGTCTAATCTCGATTTTACGCTTATTGAATCTTAGTTAACTGGAGTCAGTTGTGTTGATATATTGACTGGGATCAATAGAATGATAAGCTCTAATATATTAGATGATCTGATAGTTGATGTCACTAGCTTATTGTATGAAAGTGTTTGTTAAATAGTTGAACAAATGAAAATAAAGTTGCATCAAATGCCGACTATTACTTGGGATATCTTTTAGATCACCATCCAAATATGAAGGTGATTTAATACCCTTTGTACCTTATAGTATTCTTTAATTCTCTGGGCGTTTACATTTAATCCCAAATGTGCATTCACCACGTGTTTTTTCTTTTTCTTTTTGTTCTTTTATTTTTTGGTATTTTTTTCCATCTGTTACTGGGAAATTACAAGGGAACTTGAACCTTTATAAATTTGTTCTTTGAATTATGCAATCGCTTACTTTTCAAATTCCACATCGTTTTCAAACATATGAAACAAAAATAAAGTATTCTCACTTTTTACAGATGGTGGTGATCGATGAATTGGATTATTTCCTTTTCGACCTCATCTTGGATTACGAGCCAAATATCACACTGTATGCATTCTCACCTCGCCTTTACTTTTAGTTCCACTAATATAATGCACCATATAACAATACAAGTCTTCTTTTATCACCGAAACTCGTCCAAATCGAAAGTATAAAATTAATTCATTGACTTCGCTCCATATTATTGTAATGATATTTTTGAGAATTGGATCTTCAGTGACTCGTTCTTCTCGTTCCAGGGTTAGCTGCCTTCTCTGTTTAAATTTCTATGGATATGTGTTTTGTTGGTTTTTATTTAATTTTTCCAACATATATTCCTTGGTTTTAGATTTAGCAAAATGTGATTAATGGGGCTAGCAAGGTAAGGTACCTGTTGTGTAATGAAGATAAATTTGAAGCTTCGGATTTAAATGGTTTAAATGGAAATTTTAATCAAGTTGGCGGAAACCTAGAGTTTCTCAGGTGTTATATATCCACAAGTGGAGCTAGTAAAAGACCAATCTAGGGCTTTTTTATCGTATTTTAACAAGTTTAATGCCAATCCCAAAATTATTAGATTTTTTTCCATGGGAAAACCAAAGAAGAAGAGTAAGAGCTTATGTTTTGACAACGCGTCGTTTACACGATAAATCTAATATTTTTATTTTCCTTAACTTTCCTCCACAAACTAGTAGAAGTGGTAAGCAAGGGTCGATCCCACGAGTAGTGTGGATTAATTTGTGATTTTTCGTATTTAATTAAAATAACAAACGAGGTAGATACGGTGAAGGCAAATAAGCAAAACATAAGGGATTTTAATAAGAATTTAATAATAATAAGAAGAAAACTCTTGTCCAAGTTCAGTTTCCACCCTCGATCGATTCATCTAACCAATTGTAACATCATAATTCACTCATCATATGAAACTGAAAGCCCTAAATAGCTACAAGCTCTGCTACTCGAAGGTTCCCTTATCGAATATATAATCAAAACAAGCTCTTCAATTTAACCTAATTAATGAACAACCTAGAATAAGCTTTATAGATTAATCCAATAACAGCATTAAAATGCTAGGCAAATAGGCTAATCTAAGCAATAAACTCATAAGCTCAGTTTATTTAACTTATGTTGTGCTACCCCTAATGATGCGCGACCATTAATTGGTACAAAAGAAATAGTAAACCACGACAATTACACTGGAAGCAACCCTATTTCTAGCAATTGACAACCAACCCCAAATCTAGGTGGCCAATCTAAATCAGAAAGTAAGCAATCATGTCATGTAAATAGAATAATACAAACAATCTCATATACAAAATGAAATAGATATTATGGAAATTAATTATAACATAATCTCACGAAGGTTTCAACGTCACAAGGACTGGAATAAATAACTACTCACTCATGGAGTTCATGAAATAACAAAAGAAAAATAAATAAGAAAAACATAGTTGTAGAATAAGAAGGGAAAAGAAAGCTTAGATCTTGAATCTTGAATCTTGAATCTTCAATCTTTATGATGGATGAAGGAATCAGACTCCTCTTGATGCCTTAGAACTAGCACCGTCAAAACGGGCCGAAGCCCGCGGGCCGGCCCGTTAGCCCGTGCAAACAGGCGGGCTTGGGCTGCCCTTCTCACGGCCCGTTTGATCGCGGGCTTTTTTGGCCCGTCCCGTGAAGACCGCGGGCCGGAGCGGGCTGGCCCACGGGCTGACATTTTTTTTTAATTTTTTATATTTTATTATAATTATAATTTATATTGGTTAAATTTGAAGGTATATTTGTATTCTTTTATTTTCTATGAGCCCGTTATAATACTTTAAATATTATAGTAATATTTTTAAAATTTTAATTTTATTTTTTATAATTTTTAAAATAAAAATAAGATTTTATAAAAAAAAAAAAAAACACGGGCCAGCCCGCGGTCCGGCCCGTTGGCCCGCGGGAGGACCGCGGACTTCAGTTTTCCAGGCCCGCGCAAAAACGGGCTGGCCCGCGCCCACCCCGTTTTGGGGCAGCCCGCGGCGGGCCGGAGCGGGCCGGGACGGGCTGACCCGTTTGACAGTACTACTTAGAACCCTAGGAAACTCCAATTTTTTTTTCGGTTTTGATGAAGTATGGAAGGTATTTATAAGTTTCCAAGACTTGGAGAAGAAGCTTCCTTCCAAAAATAGGCTTTGCAGTGTCGGCATCGATCATGCGTTGATCGACGCGGTCGATCGCCTGCTTCTCCAGGATTGCATCGACATGGGTCGTCGTTCGAGGGAGGAGGATCGACGTTCATAGAGAGTTTTGTCGGTTGGGTCGTCGGATGGTGTTTGATCAACGCGCACTGCTCTAGGGCATCGATGGTGCGTCGACGGCCGCATTGAATGATGGGCTTTTGCTTCATCACTTTTCTTTGCCGATTCGTTTATCCTCGTTTCTCGGTTTCACTTGCAACACTTACGAATCATCCTTCAATCATCATTACACCAATCGAGTACTAAATACTGGAAAATAAGTGAAAAATATGCAATTGGTGGTCGTCCATCCTCAAAAACATATAACCGAGAAATGAGTAGATATGACAATATGAAATGCATAAAAGTATATTCTTAAACCATTAATCACGACACAATTTCTCTCCTATCAAATTCCCCCAAAAATTAAACCATTGCTTGTCCTCAAGCAATATATAAATAAGGCATAAAACACAAACAACATCAAGACAATGGTCATTTCACACACCTTCACACAAGTCACTCGAATTGATTAATTGAACTCATACGGACTCTTGACACACTTATATTTCTAGAAATCGCAAGCGTTTCAAGCATCGACTAAAGTGATCCCAGTAGATTGGCAACCCCTTTTCATATATGCCACATCAATGTAGGTGCCTCCTCGTTACTCGATGGTTTGGCTACTATCCATTTTCGGTTGCGATCAAATATCTCATCCACCCAAATATTTTTTCTTCAACTACGCCCTGTCAGTATTTCTCCAACCGGACTTCAATAAGTTCTGTTTCAACTAACGAGATATTCTCACACAACCACCAACTTCAAGGCCCCACATAAACTCATATTGAGTACGGCAACCATAAGGACACCTCAACAACGCAAACAAGCTAGAATTTATGCCCCACAATTGAATCACAAAAGTACTAACAATCATGCTCTTGACCTCTAAATTAATGATGCCTAAAGACTTTAATCAAAACATAGTTCACCCAAGCAATGCAAGCAAACACTATTAATAATATAATTCAACTCCCGGATCATTATTGCAAAAATATAAAAATTTTAAAAATTTCTCCACCACACACATCATAGACCATTAACTTCTAACTCTCCCAAACTTAAACTCTGGCGTGTCCTAAAGAAAGCATAAAACAATGAAAATCGAACCAATATTCAATATGAGGGAGGAGTAAGAATAGAAATCACTGGAGTAAATGATGAGGGGGGTCTCGGTTCTGGTCAACCACGACGATCTTTCTTCATAAAATAATCCCAAACTTCTAAAATTCTCAATCAAATCTTTCTTTCCCTTCAACTGCGAAATAGAAAATAAAATAAAATCGAGAACAGAAATAATGTAAACATTGGGTTGCCTCCCAACAAGCGCCTTTTCTTAACAATGTTGGCCCGACGTGTTACCCTTCATTTATCATTCCATGGGGGCTTCGGTGGAGGTCTCAAAGTAAACGAAATTCCCATAACTTCAACCTCCTTAAACTTCGCTCATTTCAAAATCGGGTGCTTAACCGGATCCTTTCGACTTGGTGGAAACTTCTTATGAAAAATGGCGAACACAGTTCCATCCATTGTCTCTTTCTCGTACCACTCCAGTGTACGCATATTAAGCTTATTGATGCAACACATCTTCAAAAACATTGAGAATTTAAGAACTCTTTCAGTCGCATCAAGTAGAGAGAGATTTATCTCGGCCACCTTAAACACCTCTTGATCATGCGTCACCGTGTGCTCCCTTGCTACTTGCACTAAGATAGAATCAAAGGGTATTGATTCTGTTAAGATTGGGACATGGACGGGAGAAATATCATGTTCATAAATTTCAGCAGGTTGGATATTGGGTGACCCAATACCAGATGGTTTCGGCTCTACTTCATCCTTGGCTCCATTTTTCTCATCTCCAATCATACTTATCAGCTTCACGGGCACCTCACGTGTCTTTCCACTTTGCAGCATGATGTCACTCGCATTTCTTGAATTTATTACGGGTTGAGACAACAACTCATCACCCATTTGCTTGTTTAAATGGTTGACGTGCTCCTCCAATCGACCAATTTGACACTCTAACTTTTTTATGCTTGCCATGGTGTCTTTCTGGAATTGCAAAGTATTAGACACCAATGTTTTCAACATATCTTCTAGCGACGGTCCATAGTTTTGTTCAACCAATAACTCGGGATAGTATTTTGGGTATTTATATTCGAAGTGCAATCCGTCATTCTCAAAAGGTTGTCTGTCCATTCCATACATAGCATCATAAGCATAAAATTGGAGAGTGTACGCTGCCATTCCAAGAAAATAGGAAAATAAAAGGTAATAAAAACTACTTCTAAACTAAATTCAAGTAATGCGTACACAACTTAAACGCGTCACTCCCCAGCAACGGTGCCAGAATTTGACCACGCATCGTTTACGCGATAAATCTAATTCCTTAACTTTCCTCCACAAACTAGTAAAAGTGGTAAGTAAGGGTCGATCCCACGAGTAGTGTGGATTAATTTGTGATTGTTCATATTTATATAAAGTAAGAAACGAGGTAGTTACGGTGAATTAACTAAGAAAACTAATTAACTAAATTATTGAAGAAAGAAATTAAAAGCAAATAAGCGAAACGTAAGAGATTTTAATAAGAATTTAATAATAATAATAAGAAGAAAACTCCTGTCCAAGTTCAGTTTCAACCCTCGACCGATTCATCTAACCAATTGTAACATCATAATTCACTCATCATATGAAACTGAAAGCCCTAAATAGCAACAAGCTCTGCTACTCGAATTTGCCCTTATCGAATATATAATCAAAACAAGCTCTTCAATTTAACCTAATTAATGAACAACCTAGAACAAGCTTTCTAGATTAATCCAATAACAACATTAAAATGCTAGGAAAATAGGCTAATCTAAGGAATAAACTCATAAGCTCAGTTTATTTAACTTATGTTGTGTTACCCCTAATGATGCGCGCCCATTAGTTGCTACAAAGAAATAGAAACCACGACAATTACACGAGGAGCAGCCCTATTTATATCAATTGACAACCAACCCCTAATCTAGGTGGCCAAACTAAATCAGAAAGTAAGCAATCATGACATGTAAATAGAATAACACAAACAATCTCATATGCAGAATGAAATAAAAATTATGGAAATTAATTAGAACATAATCTCACAAAAGTATCAACATCACAAGGATTTGAATAAATAACTACTCACTTATGGAGTTCATGAAATAACACAAGATAAATAAATAAGAAAAACATAGTTCTAGAATAAGAAGGGAAAAGAAAGCTTAGATCTTGAATCTTGAATCTTGAATCTTCAGTCTCTATGATGGATGAAGGAATTGGACTCCTCTTGATGCCTTAGAACCCTAAGCAACTCCAATTTTTTTTCATTTTTGATGAAGTATGGAAGGTATTTATAAGTTTCCAAAACTTGGAGAAGAAGCTTCCTTCTAAAAATAGGCTTTGCAGCGTCGGCGTCGACCATGCGTCGATTGACGCGGTTGATCTACGACTTCTCAAGGATTGCATCGACATGGGTCATCGATCGATGGAGGAGGATCGATGTTCACAGAGAGTTTTGTCGACTGGGTCGTCGGATGGTGTTTAATCGACGTGCGCTGCTCCATGGCATCGACGGCCGCGTCGATCGACGGGCTCTTGCTTCGTCACTTTTTCTTTGCCCAATCGTTCATCTTCGTTTCTCGGTTTCACTTGCAACACTAACGAATCATCGTTCAATCATCATTACACCAATCGAGTACTAAATATTTCAAAATAAGTGAAAAAAATGAAATTGGTGCTCGTCTGTCCTCAAAAACATATAAGCGAGAAATGAATAGATATGATAATATGAAACGCATAAAAGTATATTCCTAAACCATTAATTATTACACAATTTCTCGCCTATCATGTTTTAAGTTTTTTCAACGTCGTTCTGGAAAGCTTGTACCCTAAGTCTGATATTTGTTTTGCCTCTGTTGGCAGATTATGATAATTTTTATCCCAAAGAGGAGGGAAATTCCAAAAGAAAATGAGCAGAAATCCGGGTCCAAAGGTTTGTTGCTATTGTTTTGTAGTTTCAACTATTCATTTGGATAAGAGAAATAGTGGATTTACTGTCACAAGGAGAGCCCCAAGTCCCACAACTATGGTGCAGCGCTAGAAAATTGTGTTCAAATTTGTTTTAAGGTCAGTGCCATGTGAGTTTAGCTTTACGATCTGTGGCTCAGTGTGTATTGTGTGAGGATTGTTGGCAAATGGGCTTGCTATATAGTTTGCACTTTGTAGCAAGTTGATAAAGATAAGTTAGGCCTGTCAATGTTTCCTGGGTTTTGTTTGAACATGCACAACTCACTATGAAAGCATCAACATTATTGCGAATAGAGTGACAAAAAAAGAAAAGAAAAGAAAAAGAAAAAAATAAGGGGAAAAAAAGGGAAAAAAAAATGTCTTTTGGTGCATCTTGTATTTTATTTGAATTCAGCGAACTGATGTAAAAAATAGAGCATTAAATGTTTTTAGGCTTGCAAAAGTTTTTGTTGTTCAATATTAAGGTCATTGAGAACACTTTTCAAATAATTATCTTATTTTGATGTGTTAATGTCCTAGAGGAAGGAGGGAATGCAGATGATCATGCCCGCATTTTTCGTGATGTTATCAAGCATTTGCAAAAGATATTAATGACTTTTTCGGTGATTGGGTTGCTTTTGTCAATACTTTCATCTATGCGTTTTGTGAATAATTATCTTATTTTGATGAACATCAATTTCTTTGGCTGTTGTGGTCGGTATCTTATATCAGAGAGTGTGCTTTTGATTGATGATCAAGTTCATTCAAAGAACTTTAATGTTGGTGTTCAAGCCTTGATGCTTCCTGACAAAACCTCATCTAAAAATCAAATTGCGAGCGACCGATTTTATCGTGCCTTATACCGATTTTTTCAGGTGTTTTCGATGAATATAAGATGGACTACACTATACCTGATTGTAAATCTTATATATAGATTTTATCAAATAATTACATCGAGAAGCTAAAGCTGCAACTTCTTGGAGTAACATGCATGTTAATTGCTACGTAAGTTATTTTCAGTTTTGTTTCAATTTTTCATTCTCATAGAAATCAAGAATACCACTATATATCGATATTTTATTTTACTTTTTTTCTCCACCATTTTGTTTTACTTATTTGTGTCGTGCTGGCTTTTACGGTTTGAAGGAAATATGAAGAAATTTGTGCACCCCGTGTCGAAGAGTTTTGTTTTATTACCGATAGTACTTACACAAAAGACGAGGTGTGTTCTAGCCATAGTCTCATTTCACATAGCTTATTTCTACCATACATATTGTTTATTCGGAATAATTACAAAGCTACCCCTGAGGTTTGGGGTAAATACAAAATCCCCCATTAAAGTTTTAAATTATCAAAAAAAAAAAACAAACAAAAACCTTGAAGGTTTTATTCTGCCTTAAACATAGGGGTGTAATTGTAATATTATATGAAGGGAAAAAAAATTTTGTCCCCCAGACTATTTCGATTTTTACAATTTACCTTATGAACTTTTTTTCCAGACAAACCGCCATCTAGACTTTAAAGTAATTGCAGTTTACCCCCTACCCCACTTTTTTGTGATTTTTTCCACGTCATCTGATTTTGAAGGGGTATTTTAGGAATTTCAATCAAATTCAGTTGTGATGAAAAATAAGACGGGATTCGTAAACAGCCTACGGAGAGTAGAGGTTAAAAGCTCTAAAGCAAATATTCTCTTCTTTAATCCTCAGATCCCGCTTAATAATTTGATCTTTTATTTTGATTGATTATCAACACCACATTTGTTTTCTTCTCTAGAATATAGGTAAACGACATCCAAGATAAAGGAAAAAATAATTCGGAAAGCATCCAAGCGATATAGCCATGTCGATCTCAGGCAATTTGTTCTCTCCAACTTAGATTTTTAGCGTTTAATTTTGATTTGAGAATTTTATTTTACAGAGTCTTGCTTTTGAATAGGGGGAAAATGAATGAATATTGGTCCATTTTCATTTTTCGATGTTAGCAAACCTTATATGAATCTGAAATTTCACGCTGTTAGCATGAGAATTTGTGTTGATTTAGTTGTTTTGTTGTGGATTCAATTGTGAATTTAGAGTTTTGAGTAACTTTTTTTTTTAATTCCCTGTTTTTGTTCCTGGTAGTTAAGTGTGACAATTTTTCCCCATTTTTTAGATGGATTAGCTATTCAAATAATCTCCGGTCTGTTTCTTCTTAGGATTTACTTTCTGGGCTTCTCAGAATTATCAACACACTCAAAAATCTAAACTTTAATAATGCTTATACATCCGTGTATTTGCAGATATGCTTAGACAGATCCAGATACGAACAAACCCACACCAGTTCATCTTTTGATTGAAATCCCTAAAATACCCCTTCAAAACCAGATGATGTGGAAAAAAACCACAAAAAAGTGGTGTAGGGGATAAACTATAATTCTCGTAAAGCCTAGATGGCGGTTTGTCTGAAAAAAAAGTTCATATGGTAGACTGTAAAAATCGAAATAGTCTTGGGGGGTAAATTTTTTTTTTCCCTTATATGAATGTAAGGGGGATTTTTTTTAAGTTCTTTATTTATGAATGGGGAATATATAAGAAGAAACAAAACCTCAAGAGTGTGTGTGTTAATTTGAAACTTCTCCGATTTTTTATGTTTTTTTTCGTAAATACCTCAAACCTCAAGGGTAGTTTTTGTAACTATCCCTATTTATATTTTCAGCTTGATTCTTGTTTACAAACTCAAACAAAGTGCTTATAAGTTTCTAGGTGATAGAAGCTGAGAATCACTTTTTTTTGTTTTTATTTTTGCAAACACTCCCTTAGCTTTACTATTTTAATTGACAGGTAGTGCAAATGGAAAGTCGTGTTTTGAATTTTTTAGGCTTACAATTGTGTGTTCCTACCACAAAGAAGTTCCTCAGGTACCCCTCTTATATCTATTAATTATAAAAGATCCATCTTTCGAATTCATAAATACCCTGTCGGCATTGTTTCTAGTTTATAAATTACACCTCTTGATAGGGAATGAGATGTATACTATGTACGTACTCGTTAAGAAAAAAATACATAAATGAAGGGGATATTTGCAAATTTTAAAGATAACTAGACCTTTTTGCAATTTAGCCAAACTCCAGGTGTAGTTTTTACAATTTTCAAAAGTTCATTCTTTCTTAACTAGTGCTGTCCACAGGAGGTTCATTCAAGCAGCACAAGTTTCTTATGAGTTTAGACGAAAAACGTGTTTCCACTTATCCATTTTCAAGGTTAATCCATTTTTTTCTCTCACTAAATCAAATGCTCCCAAATTTTTTTTTTCAAGTTCTTTCAGTCGAGCTCGAATTCTTAGCGAATTATTTAGCCAAATTAACACTAATCGATTATAGTTTCCTTAAATTTCTACCGTACCTAATTGATTCCTCTGCCTCTAGAGAACAATTATAATTCATTTCCCACCCCTTCACATTTCTTTAGTTATTTATACTGAATGATAGTAAACTCATTTATAAAGCACTATAAAACTAATCTGAGCATAAATCTCAGAAAACACATTGTCACAACTATAGGGAAATTTAAAAGAAAACAAATCTGAGCATAAATCTCAAAGAGAACATGTAATAAAGAATTGAAGATGTATTCATATTAATATCAAAATTAGAGAAATATGAACAAAACCCCCAATTTATTTCTCCCAAACATTCTTAATTTACTAACAAAGTAGAACATCATATAAACCTCAATAGAAACAAATCCGGAACACAAATAACATGCTCTGATCTCAGCCATGATTAAAGAAGTAAAAAGGAAAGATGCATGACTTTGACAAATTTTGAAAAGAAAAAACAAATATGCACAAAAGATATTTAATCTACCTTAGGATCCCGTACTAACTTAAGTCCTATTAGATTCTTGTTGATTCGTTCCAAATTCTTCATTCTCGAGATGCCCGAATTAATTTATATTTCATATTGCCACGACTCTCTTAACTAAAACAAAACAAATGCCGACGCTAGAGGCTCAAGTAGTGAAAAAAATTAAACATAAACACAACAAATGTCAAACAACCAAAAAAAATAGCCAAAGTCTCAAACCATGAACAATACTTGTACGTTTGAGCTATCTTACTATTTGAAAAAAAAAATCAATTCTCTTTTTTTGCCTGCCATCCAGTAAATCAACTCAGTTCAAAATTGTCTTAGTATCTATCAGATATGAATGCAAAAGAGAGCACATATGAGAATACAACCTGTCAAACCGATTTAACCTGCAATCCCAATCTCTTAAAATGGATATTTTTTTGACACCCTTTAAAAGCCCGTGAAAAATGATCAACCTAAGGACCTCTGCACACCCATTCAAATATAGATACAACATAAATTACATTTACACCGTCCCGATTTCACAGAACTGTTGAAAATAATAATTCATATTTTTCAATAATAAGTTGGAACATCATTCCAACGTGTAGAAGTCAAAGAGTATTTCTTGTAAGTTGTTTACTCTTTACATTTCTTAAGAACTTGGGATTTGGAATGGAGTGCCTCTTTGTATCCATTTCTCTCCTATAAATTGTATCCATGATCATGTTTATTGATCATCCAAAAAAAAAAACAACAAATAAATAAAAACTCTTCTTTTATTCCTTAACAAATTTATTCCGCATATCTAATACCCAACAAATTTGGTATCAAGAGCCGAGTTAGTTTTCCTTGGCTAATCTCGCACAATAAAAAAAAAAAATCCACTATGTTTGCACTTACCCCCAACCAAGTACCCATCTTTGATGGAGAACACTACGACTATTGGAGCAGTCAAATGCAAACATTGTATATCTCATTGGATCTTTGGGATATCGTGGAAAGTTCATATGCCGAGCCACCAAAACAAGCTACGAGCACAACATGGAGTGAAGATCATCAAAAGCTCTATAAGGAGAATGTTCGGAGAGATGCAAGTGCCTTGAGATATCTCCAACAAGGCGTGAGT
>BMAC01000181.1:318412-351417 GCA_014905375.1 Phtheirospermum japonicum
ACTCACGCCTTGTTGGAGATATCTCAAGGCACTTGCATCTCTCCGAACATTCTCCTTATAGAGCTTTTGATGATCTTCACTCCATGTTGTGCTCGTAGCTTGTTTTGGTGGCTCGGCATATGAACTTTCCACGATATCCCAAAGATCCAATGAGATATACAATGTTTGCATTTGACTGCTCCAATAGTCGTAGTGTTCTCCATCAAAGATGGGTACTTGGTTGGGGGTAAGTGCAAACATAGTGGATTTTTTTTTTTTTATTGTGCGAGATTAGCCAAGAAAACTAACTCGGCTCTTGATACCAAATTTGTTGGGTATTAGATATGCGGAATAAATTTGTTAAGGAATAAAAGAAGAGTTTTTATTTATTTGTTGTTTTTTTTTTTGGATGATCAATAAACATGATCATGGATACAATTTATAGGAGAGAAATGGATACAAAGAGGCACTCCATTCCAAATCCCAAGTTCTTAAGAAATGTAAGACTATTGGAGCAGTCAAATGCAAACATTGTATATCTCATTGGATCTTTGGGATATCGTGGAAAGTTCATATGCCGAGCCACCAAAACAAGCTACGAGCACAACATGGAGTGAAGATCATCAAAAGCTCTATAAGGAGAATGTTCGGAGAGATGCAAGTGCCTTGAGATATCTCCAACAAGGCGTGAGTAAAACTATCTTTCCGAGAATTTTTGGAGCGAAAAAAGCAAAAGAAGCTTGGGAAATCTTACAACAAAGTTATAAAGGAGATGAGAAAGTCACCTCTTTGAAGTTACAATCTCTTTGGAGAGATTTCGATAATATGGCGATGAAAGAAGGCGATGGAATGCAATCTTTTCTCTCAAAAGTTGCTGAAATTGTCAACCAAATTCGAAGCCTCGGTGACGTTATCGAAGAACGTAAAATTCTTCTAAAAATTCTACGAAGCCGTCCGGCAAAATTCGATCATGTTGTTGCAGCCATAGAAGAATCCAAGAATCTTTCCACCTACACTTTTAATGAACTCATAAGCTCTCTTCAAGTTCATGAGGAAAGGTTGAATCGATCATCAAATCAGCCCGTTGATCAAGCGTTTCAATCGAAACTTCATATTTCGGACAAGAACAAATCAAGTTGGCAAGGTAGAAAAGGCGGCTTCAACAACAAAGGAAAAAATCAAGGAAACTTCTTTAAAGGAGGAAAACAACAAGCTGAAAATTCGTCTTCGTGTTGTCATATTTGCAAAAAATCGAACCATGAAACGAAAGCTTGTTTCTTTAGATGCAAGAACTGCAAGGATGCGGACCACTCGTATTCTAAGTGTCCGAAAAAGAGTAATATCGAGAAAGACGAAGCCAACTTCTCCATGCAACAAAAAGACCAACTCTTTTCTTGCATGGATGAACAAAAAGAATTTGAYAACGTGTGGTATGTCGATAGCGCATGTAGCAATCACATGTGTGGTGATCGTAGTATCTTTGTGGAGATGGGTACTAGTCACACTTCCAAAATAAAACTTGGAGACGGAAGCATTCTCGAAGCAAACGGAAAAGGCGTTATTGTTGTCAACAAGAAAGGAGGTAACCAAAAGTTAATTACCGATGTTCTTTTCGTCCCAAACATCTCTCAAAATTTATTAAGCGTCGGCCAACTCATGCAAAAGAGATATCGGTTATCTTTTGATGATGACAAGTGCAGCATATTTGATAAGAAAAATAAAACTCATGTGATGACAATCCAAATGACATCAAACAAGGTGTTTCCCTTCATTATGTCGTCGAAAAGTGAAGTAGCTTTCAAAGGAGAAATAATTGATAAATTTCACCTGTGGCATTTGAGATATGGTCATCTTAACAACAAGGGGCTGGAATTTTTGAAAAAAAAAATATGGTTGTTGGTCTTCCATCCATCGAAAGAAAGGAGCGAGTTTGTGAAGGGTGCATTTTTGGAAAAATGCACAAGCTACCTTTTCCTAAAACTTCTTGGAGAGCCAAATGTCCTTTGGAGCTGTTCCACTCGGATATTTGTGGTCCTACGAGGACTCTATCTCTCGGTAACAAAAGATACTTCATTCTTTTTGTCGACGATTTTTCAAGAATGATGTGGATATATTTTTTGAGTGAAAAATCAGAAGCTTTCTCCATTTTTCTACAATTCAAAGCTCTTGTAGAAAATCAAAGTGGATTAAAAATCAAGTCGTTGCGGACGGATCGAGGTGGTGAGTTTCTCTACAAACCATTCATGGAGTTTTGCAATAAAAATGGTATCCAAAGGCAATTCACTGTTCGTAGAAGTCCACAACAAAACGGTGTCGCCGAAATAAAAAATAGAACTATTGTCGAGATGGCGAGGAGCATGCTACAAGAAAAAAAACTTGGAAAAACAATTTTGGGCTGAAGCTGTACACACGGCTATCTACATTCTCAACCGGTCTCCAACAAAGGCGGTCCTTGATAAAACACCGTACGAAGCTTGGCATGGAAAGAAGCCAACGGTTGATCATTTGAGAGTTTTCGGAAGCATTGCTTACTCTCATGTCTCAACTCCAAACCAAGACAAATACGATAAAAAAGGTGAAAAATTAATTCATGTTGGCTACAGCGATGAGTCGAAGGGTTATCGGCTATATAACCCGGAAAATAAAAAACTCATCGTCTCAAGAGACGTGATTTTCGATGAAATGGCCAAATGGGAAAAAGGAGAAAAATTCTTCGCCAATTAATTTGGTGTCAAATGATTCTGTTGAATCACCTCATACACCAGACGGGCAGCAGCAACATGAAAATAAAACACCTCAAACAAGTCCTCAAAGAACACCTCAAAGATGTTCCTCAAGTTCATCGAGTTCGGATTCCGAATCACCTCCATTAAAATACCGATCTTTGAGAAATATCTATGAGCATTGTGATGTTGCTTTCTTTGGTTGTGAACCTCAGAATTATGAAGAAGCAAAGAAAGAAGAAGTTTGGAGAAACGCCATGGAAGCCGAAATTGAAACAATTGAAAAAAATAAAACTTGGGAGCTTGTGGACTTGCCACAAGGGAAAGATTTGATCGGTTTGAAATGGGTGTTCAAAACCAAAGTCAATGAAGATGGTTCTGTCCAAAAACACAAGGCGAGACTCGTTGCAAAAGGCTATTCACAACAACCCGGGATAGACTTCAACGAGACGTTTGCGCCGGTAGCTCGAATGGAAATAATTCGGTGTGTTCTTGCGATTGGAGCTCAATTGGGACTGAATATCTATAAACTTGATGTTAAATCCGCATTTCTAAATGGAGAGCTTGAAGAGGAAGTCTACGTTCATCAACCTCAAGGCTTTGAAGTTGCCGAAAAGGAGGAAAAAGTCTACCGTTTGAAGAAAGCTCTCTACGGATTAAAACAAGCACCTCGTGCTTGGAATAGCAAAATTGATGGATATTTCAACAAGAATGGTTTTCAAAAGAGTCCAAGTGAACCCTCGATGTACGTAAAAAAGGAAGAAGGTACTCAAGATTTTTTGATCATTTGTCTCTACGTCGATGATCTTATTTATCTTGGTACTAACAAAAAAATGGTGAAAGAATTCAAGAAAAATATGATMCAAGAATTTGAGATGTCCGATTTGGGTCTCATGAAATATTTTCTGGGGATTCAAGTGAAACAAACCGATGGCGAGATTTTTATATCTCAAGAAGAATATGTGGTCGACTTGCTTAAAAAATTCCACATGGAAAATTGCAAGCCCGTGGCAACACCTTTGGCGGTAAATGAGAAGTTTCAACAAGATGATGGTGCTGAAAAAATGGATTCAAAAATATACAGAAGCCTTGTTGGTTCGCTGATCTATCTCACAAACACTAGACCCGACATAGTGCACTCCGTTAGCTATGTTTCGAGGTTTATGAGTAATCCAAGCAAGCTTCATTATGCAGCCGCAAAGAGGATCCTACGGTACCTTCATGGAACAAAAAATCAAGGCTTGAAGTATGAAAATGAAGAAAATAATTATTGATTGGTTTCACGGATAGTGATTGGGCAGGTTCGTTGGACGATCGAAAATGTACTTCGGGGTATGTTTTTTCTCTTGGTACTAAGGTGATTGCATGGAGTTCTAAAAAACAAAAGACGGTTGCTTTATCGTCAAGCGAAGCCGAGTATATCGCAGCAACGGATGCCGCTTATGAAGCCGTTTGGCTTAGGAGAATACTCTCGGATTTGCAAGAAAAACAAGCTGAAGCTACTACCATTTTTTGTGACAACATGTCAACAATTGCAATGACTAAAAATCCGGTCTTTCATGCAAGGTCCAAGCATATCGAGCTTCATCATCACTATATTCGTGATCTTGTCAACGAAAGAGAAATTTCAATGGAGTTCGTCAACACCAATGATCAAGCTGCCGATTTTCTTACCAAAGCCATGACCATCGAGAAGTTTGAAAAGTTCAAAAAGATGCTGAAAATTATGAATTAAGAAGGGGTGTTGAAAATAATAATTCATATTTTTCAATAATAAGTTGGAACATCATTCCAACGTGTAGAAGTCAAAGAGTATTTCTTGTAAGTTGTTTACTCTTTACATTTCTTAAGAACTTGGGATTTGGAATGGAGTGCCTCTTTGTATCCATTTCTCTCCTATAAATTGTATCCATGATCATGTTTATTGATCATCCAAAAAAAAAACAAAAACAAATAAATAAAAACTCTTCTTTTATTCCTTAACAAATTTAATCCGCATATCTAATAACCAACAAGAACTTGTCCAAAAATGTATATGCCGCAAACAATGTATCAGTAGAAATTAAGCTACTGTTTTTTCATGATCTAAAGATGGGTCTTCAATTCAGATAATTTATCAATACTTCATCTACCAAGTAGTTCCCTAACAAATTCTGTATAAATTTTTGTTTCAATTCAATCAAAACAACATTGCGCTAGTATATACAGTATTTTTCAGAATTGGGAAAAACTTACCCTCAAATTATCAATCTCGAACTCCGCTGAAGATGAATATATGTTGGAGGGATGCTGGCAAGAGGTTTTGGCCGGCGACGTGGTGGCGGGCAATTTATTATGGGTGACGGGAGAGAGGGGTTAAGGTTAATGTTTTCGTGGATGGACAGTGATTTTCGAATGTCGGAGGTGATTGTGGCAGAAGATTTTGGGTGGTGGGGGCGGGTGATATGGCGGTCGGCGACGTGGTGGCAAGACAGGGTTTCGGCGACGGGAGAGAGGGTGAGAACGGAGGATGGCAGGAATGAGAAATAAGAAATAAGAAATAAAATAATTAAAATAAAAAAATAAAGTGTGTAATATTTGATCGAATAAAATATTATAAAATCTGGAAAGTTTTACCAAAAGGTATTTTAAATTATAAGTTCTAAATAGTTTGACATATCAGATGGTACTTAAAATATACGTTCTGAAAAGTAGATATTCTAGAACGGGTTTTAAATATACCTTCTAAATATGGGCAGTCTCCGATTTTTTCAGAAGGTACATTTTAAAATCCGTTCTAGGATTCTGAACTTATTTATGAAAATGCCACCGGATAGACATTCTAGAAGGTAGCCAAAACAACCGTTCTAGAATGTTTGTTCTTGAATGTGTTTTTTGTACTAGTGTCTTGATCAGTCACAACATCCATGGGTTTGTTTTTTTCTTCTTATTTATTTATGTCTTTATCCAATTGACCTTTTTAATATTCTAATTTAATACAAAAAACCTACATAACTTTAAAATTACAAAAATAACCCCAATGTTTGATTTAGTTTATATTTTCACCTCATGTTGTATTATTTTACTTACATGATGTGCGTGATCGTTGAGATTACTTTTATTGACTCTATTGTTTTGTTGTTAAATTTTGAAGTGGTCATTGAATGCCATTAGAAACATATACATTGCCTGTATTGTTTGCTCAATTATTGTTATGTCATTCTGTCATATTTTATCAAGATACACTTACTTATAAATGAATCTAATATTTTCGTTTTGGCCTTTGTAGTCGGAAAGTGAATGAGGAAGCCCAACTGTTCACATGCCTTATAAGTGATATTGTTATGAATCAAAACTTGAGGTGAAATCGAGTCGTATTATAAATTACAATTGATTACGGGGTGTAAATGATTTTTTAGAATCAAAATAAATCTAGATGGTATGGATATATTTAAAGCAAGGGTGGCAAAAGGACACCATAAGGTGGATAGATTGGATTACTGAGAATGTTTTTCTACAGTAGGCGAGTTATGCATAGTTTGAATATTGTTTGATATTGTGGCCATAAAGGAATGGTATTTACATCAATTTGACATAAATAATGTTTTTCTCCATGGCTATGTTGATGAAGGCATATACATGAACAATCCTGCAGATTATAAAAAGGCATAACCGATGCAATTTGTCACTTAAAGAGGAGTTTTTATGGGCTTAAGCAGGCTTCCAAGTATGGCATGCAAAGTTCTGTGGAAAGTTGATTGCATATGGATTCACACAACCATCCTAATGTTCCTGTTTATTTTAAAAATCACAGACACCTCTACTCTTTTTCTCTTAGTGTATTTAGATTATGTCCTAATTACAGGTTCTAAAACTGATGATATCGTGGACTTAAAGCATCATTTGGATGTTTTATTCACCATTAAGGATTTAAGGGGGGACATATATTCTCTTGGTCATGGAATTTCCATATCTCGAGAAGGAATCTATCTCAATTAGAGAAAATATGTGTGTTCGCTAATTTATTTACTATATAACTGCAAGTGTACATGTAAGATACTTACGAGTAAGGTTGAGTTTCAAAAAGACCAAGAATTATGAATTAATAAGTAATATAATTATGATAATTTAACTTTATTAAAACTCATATGACAAGGAGTTTTGTTTTGTTGTTTAAACAATCAACAAGTATGAAGATAATCAAATTATGATTATTTTATATGGTCTCCTAGATCAACACAAGACTCATAGTAGTGGAATGAATGATGAGAAACAGGTACCCTTGAGATTTTGATTCAATTTAATAGTTTTTCAACCTTTCAAGTATTGTTTTTGACTGAATCTATTATAATTTAATCACATAATAGTTTAACTTTTCTCTGAGAATGATTAAACTAGTGATTACAAGCACAAAATAATATCTCTATTTGAAATTATGCTTACAACTCCTAAAAGATTAAAAGAATTTCAGGTAAAGAATTTAAAACATCACGCATAATCTTGTTCATTAAAGTATTTTGTATTTGAAAGTTAAAGAATAAATCTAATCTCCCAGTTCGAGTTATTACAACTAAACTATCATAAAAGATGATCAACCATTACTGTTTAAACAATAATTTCACGAACATACAAATAATAGAAGAGTCATACTTGACATAGCTAAAACATTATTCAAATAATTTATCAAACAATTCATGAGCAAGAAAAATTGATTAAAAAAATTAAACCCATGAATTTCAGAAATGATCCGTCGTTCTTCGCGTTCTATGACAACTTGATGACAATTTCTAAAAACTCAATCTAAACTTCACTATAATGTGTTATATATCTTCCAGGATATCATTGGCTCAATTCTCGATTCTCTCCTTATAACACTTTTTCAAATTTTGACCTTAAAGTCGGAGTATTATCATTTGGTATTATTTTTGGGACTATCGATCGAGGGCTGGGTCGCGACACTTGAACTTAATAACAGGTCTCTTGACTTGGCTGAAGAACGGTCATGACATTGGGTCGCGATGACAAAGGCTAAGAATTAGTAGTTTTTTTTTTAAATCTTCATGGGCCGATCTCAATTTTAGGCCCAACGGACTCCAAATTCAGCTCTTCAATCCAATTCTCTTGATCTTTTACTTTTTGTGCTTTCAGAGCCCAATTAGTGCCAAATTTTATCAAATATTTTTTAAAACGAACAAACATGTAACAACTTCTAAGTAATCAAAACAAAGCTAAAACGAGTTGTTAATTTAATTTATAGTCAAATGCACGTAAAAACTGCTTTTGTCATTAGATATTTTTGAGGATGCTGGTTTATTATTTTGCTAGCCAGCACATACACCACTTTTTCCTGGTCTCAAACTAGTTTCTAATCCCGATCATCTCTTTGTGGATCCTGACAAATATATAAGACTTGTACAAAGTTATTGTATCTTAATCTCACCATACCAGGCATCCATTTTTGTGTGCTGCAATCGAGCCACTTTGACTGCCACTACAAAAAAAGGGAAATACTGATGGGCGTGATCCGTCATCAAATGGATGCTGACGGGTTTGCAGACAGGTCACACCAGTCAACATTTTTGGCATCATCAAATGATTTGATGACTGCATTATTTGACTCGTCAGCATTTGCTGACGGCATGCTGATGGGTACGACTCGTCAGCAAAGCTACTAGCCATAATCTAAGACCCGTCAACAAATGCTGGCAGGTTAAACAATGCCATAAGCTAATTCAAATGATGCTGATGGGTAGAAGCCGTCAGTATTTTCAAAATAATGATGATGGGACCTACCGTCAGCATTTTCAAATAAATATTTTTTTATATTTTATTTTATTTGATATTTTTACCTGTATTTATTTCACAAATCAACAATTCAATACAAAAACTATAATTAATAATTTTATCATATAATATATAAAACATAAATAAAGAACCAAATATAAATATTATTTGTTCCTAAATCAACTAAACCGCAGAAACATCATCATCATCATCATCATCATCATCAGCTAGAGCATCAGAGGACGGCCACCGACGTCGCACTGACATCGTTGCAGCGACTTCGTGTATCAACCGATCATGGAGAGTCGTCTCGTACTGGAGCTGCTGACGTGCATGCTCCTCAAGCATGACCTGGAGCTGCTCCTGATGTGCACGCTCACTCGCCTGGAGCTGACTCTTGACCTGGCTCTTCAAAGCCTCCATCTGCACTGGACCTCCGAGACATGACGTTCAGGAACAGAGGAGGTACCACCTCTGGAACTCTTCGAAGCCAGAAGAGTTCCTCAACATCCCGTGCCAAACCGCCGACCCTTCTTCAACCCCGACGGTCTATAGATAGACCGTGTTCTCATCAACGGCAGTAGGATCCGGTGATGAAGCACGAGCCTCCTCCAGACGTCTCTGATACTCCTCCTGTAATATTTTGATTGATGTATAATTTACCATTACGAAGATTAGAAACAAAAGATATATACTTATATTAATTACATCTAAGAAAATACTTACAAAAGTCTTCTGCGATTGAGGATTAGTGAAAGAGCCATTGGGTCTCTGGTGCATTGTCTGGAAAAGCTCGAATGCATTGGGTTCCCTACCTAAATCCTCGCGCTGTATATAATATCTAAATTATTTTTTTTATTGTGAACATATTAATTAAATACGACCTAAATTAACAAATATATTTTAATTTTACTTATGAGCTGACGTGCATGACCAATTGCAGCCCGAGACCCTCCTTTGTACTTGGCTATCCCAGTAAAAGGTCCGTTGGGCTCGCTCATCCTGTTCCTGCTCGCCTGCTCCGGCTTCTTCTTGTTCTCTAGCTTCTTGAACTCCACCTGCACGTGGGCACCCTCCCGTTCATTCTCCACTTCGCCTTCCACTCGTGGGGACGGCTGCGCCACGAGGCGGCCTTCGAACTGTTGAAATTCCGTCATACTACCTCTTCAGAAAATACACTCGGGTCTCAATAACAGAGCTCCTGCAAAACAAAATAAAATAAAATAATTTGATTAATAAGAATCATTATATATAATAACTTTTGAAAAAAATATTAGTTTAATTACCAAAAACTCAGGCCACCATAACTGATGATGTGAAGCGGGAATATGCTCGTACTTCCTCCTATCGGGGTATACACGAGCCTCGTGGATCAGCCAAAGGATCGTTAGTAACTTCGCCGAGTCACTGCGTAACCTGGTAAAATATAGAGTTTATTAGGGGAGATATATTGAATAAAGAATTCATTACTTAGTTACTCACCTCGGGGGGACGACAAAGATATCGATAATACAAGGACTTGGTGACATGAGTCCTCTCGATGTACTAGCATTGGACGGGGTAGCGGGAATGATCGGCATGGTCCCTCCCGATAAGTCCATCATATCATCGTCTTCTTACTTTAAGTGATGATGAGACGAGGATGATGAACCAAGAGAAGCACGGCCCGAAGATAGGCATTGTTCCACCCCAAAATATGATACTGCCTGAAAACTGATGTGCCTTCCCAACCTGCACACAAACACACGATAGAAAGGACCACCGGTGGTTTTCTGGTGGAAACCTCTCCGATGCTTAAGTCAGAAAGCATATGCAGTGTTTTCCAGGAAGCAAAGAAGGAATGCAAAAAAGAATGAAATACCTCTCTCAGCCTTGGGGCTGAGATATTTATAGTTTCTCCTAGTGGGGACCCCAACCGGGATCTCAGGAGCACATGCCGTGAATCACGGGCCGTGACGTAACCAATTCTGACAAGTGGTCTCACTTGTCTCCTTACTGGGAACCGAGAGGACAGGTCTTCCCCATTCCAGGTCTACTTCTTTCCCTTTCTCTGTACCGCCTCTATTAATATCGGGCTTAATTCTAGTCTAGGGCTTTCCATGTAGAGCACTTCTCTAGCTCAGGAGAAACCCCCTGATCACAGTGATATTTCCTTAAAGAGAGCAGCTCAGGAGAAATCCCGAGCCATAGCCGTCCTTCTTTGAATTCAGTTCTTCCTCCGAGGGGCCTAACTAAACCTTTCCAAGAAGTGAGCTGGTCTTTACTATGCTTTCCTTTATTCTGATTATTTCTAGTAAGGTCTAACCCAATTCAGGTCTAACCTTCTTATTACCACATCAACTCCTCCCCCCGCAAGTAATTGGGGTAGAACTGGCATTTTCCCGAGGTCCTTTAATTTAATAAAGTCCCCCACTTTTATTACTACTCGTACGAGAATGGATCCCTAGAAATCCACCTGACAACCAGGCCTAATCATTGGTATTAGTGGCGTCGGCCCGTATTCCCAAACGATTACCGTTCTAACATGCCTTTCCAGGTACTGACACGTTAACCCTATTCAGGGACAATTAACGTTCCAGCTCACCACCTAGGACACTGTTCATCTGTCCGCATTAAATGCGAGGATCCTATCAAATCTCGCCTTTATCGATTTCCGTATATTTTTTTGAATTTATCTATTTCTCTTTTCATTCGAGAGGGATCCCTTCTCCTTCTCAATTTCACCTTCTGCACTTCCAAAAATCCTCTGAATTCCTCTCTCTTCTCTCTAATACTCCGGTGAACCTTAGATTTTCCAGCGTGATCTTTCCGACAAAAACTATAACCAGGTACTCTTTCAACCCTTTAAATCCTTTTGTTTATCGTATAATGGCGTCGTCCTCTAATGCTTCCTCCGTTGACACTTCTCCCCTGTCATCTGTCGCTCCGTCGATGGTGGCAGCTTCTTCTTCCTCACCGTCAGACCCCACGGCGATGGCGAGAGTCTCTTCCTCGTCTCCATCTAATGCCCCAGCGGTGGTCCCGCGGCTACGGTGGCTGATGCCGCCGTTTCCTCTTCCTCTGACGGCCTGGAGTATCCTCTGGCCATCGCTGACCACCCTAAGGTCACTTCCATTTTAAGAAAAAGGACGGTGGAGGAAATCCGCTATAAACACAAAATCTCTGACCCTTATGATCCACACTGCCCTCCGGCGGGTATTATAGCCTGTCAATCACTGGCAGGCTGGTTAACTTTTTACCAAGATCAGTTTCAGGCGGGCCTGCGCCTCCTTGTGCACCCTTTAATGCTAGAGATAGCCCATATGTACCAGATACCCATTTTCCAATTCACTCCTAATTCCTTCTGCATCATGGTTTGTTACAATCTGGCCATGCGCTATGCTGGCTTAGACCCTTCCGCTCACACCTTTTTCCAGCTCTTCCAAGCGAAGAGCTCTTTCCCGGGCTGTTTCTACTTGATAGCCAGACCCGAGGATCATTTTTGTTTAAGATCCCTACCTCCAACAAGGACTGGAGTAAAAAATTCTTCTTTGTTTACTGCAGTGGGGATTGGGGTTTCGATCCAAAGCCCATGGAGGGGCTACCTTCATATCCACCCCTATCCTCTACAAACAGGTCTGTCCGCATAAAAAAGATCATCTCAACCTTAAATGAGAATACCCTCCACGTGACCGACCTTCTCCTTCCCTTTGTCTTGGACTTTATCAACGATAGGTCGGAGACAGCCCCCTTGACCAAGGAAATCGGTATAGTTTCTTTTCTTCTAGGTTCGTTTTGCTTATTTATTTAACCCTTACCCTTTTCTTTTGTTTTCAGCCAAGATGATGCGCCAAATGATTGAGGCTGCCAAGAGAAAGGTGGGAGGAGCCTCAGGGTCCGCCGGGCAGGGAGCAGGCTCTTATTCTTCTAACCCAGCTCAAGACCCTCCTCTAGAGAGTGGCTCCAATCCTGCCCCATCGCCTCCCCGACCTGCTCTTACCAGGCCCTCTTCTTTTGATTCATAGGGAGATACGCTTCCTCTATCCAAGAGACCACGCACAACCTCTAGCAGTCGCGCCCTTGCGGCCCCAGCATTACCTCACGACACTCTTCCCCCCATCACTCGCAGCGGTCCACCTCCGATTAACTCAATCGCCAACTGCTCGAGAGAGATAGCCGTCCAATATATGCTCCGACAGATGCTACCCGCAGACCAACCGAGCATGGAGAAAATGAAGGAAATGGAATTGTTAGAGTCCTGGTGCCAGGACGAAGTGCGGGTAAATTTCTTACTTTGTATTTTCACCATGTGTTGCTTGTTCGGTTGCTAATTTCTTCTCTTATTTTTTTTTATATATAATCAGGCCTTCTCTAAAAAATCCCTCCTAGCCACCCGAATCACCAGGTCATTGATTCAGTTCGATGTGGTTAAGGAAAACAAGGAGCTCAATGTGAAGACAGATCGACTCAGGGCTACTTCCAAAGAGAGAGGGGTGAAGTTGACGATGCAAGAGGAAGAGCTGGGAGAGCTGAAAGAAAAGCTCAAGAAGGCGAAGGAAAAAACTACAGAGATGGGCAAGGCCCAGGCGAAGATGATCGAGACCGCTCGTGCCGAAGCAAGAGATGAAGAGCTGGCGGAGGCTCGCAGTCTGGCGGATGAGGCCCTGGTCAAGTCCAAGACAGAGTGAAAGATGGAGTTTCTGGGCTCCGAGGAGGGCCTCAAGTTGGTTCAACTGGCCAGGGAGGAGACTCGAAAAGCTTTCTTTGGGTCCAAAGAGCTCTATTCCTTGCTCCTTCCTGAGGCCATGGGCTATTACTACTTTGATTTGGACGATAAAGCTAAGTGGAGTGCAGCCAACACAGCCAATCCTAATGTTATCTTCAATCGGGAATTGCCGCTGAAAACTCCTCCTGAACCCACCTCTTTTGTCTATGCTAAGGAGCAAGACCACTTGCATCTAGCTGAGGCTGCGGAGTTTGTCGAGCATATTCTTTCTATCTTTTGCTCTCCTCTGTCTACAGTGTCTCAGCCAGACTAGGCTCATACCTTGGCCGTCCCTGACTCTTCTCCATCCCCAGCCTTCGCCGGTCTTGGTGAGCTACCTGGAGGAGCTTCCCCTGGTGCTTTGGCTGAAGATGCAGTGGAGCAACTGGCGACAGAGTTGGATGCTGAGCCTTTGCTTCTTTTGCTTTCCTTTCAAATGAACATACCTGATGTTGTTGCCTGTGTGGCTGGTCTAATTTTGGATTTATCTTGAAATTTGTATTATGACTTTTGGATTAATGATAATCTCTAATTTTGTCTTGTGATGACTGTTGAGTTTCTAGGATTTCCTGGTTTTTCGGAAACCCTAGTACTTTTTGATTCCTTTTGCACGCGCTTTTATCCCCTTAAATATGTGCCTGTTTTCATTATTTTCTTTTCAATTTTCTGCAATGGCGTCTTCTCCTCTTCTTCAAGAACTCGATGTCGTGAAAAGAAAGAACATCTCTCTGGTTGTTGAGAATTTTAAACTTTCCGATCAGCTGACCTCACTCAAAGAAAAGATCGGCTACCTCTATCACCTTCTTGGGAGAAAAAGGCAGAAAAAGCGTTTTTACAAGAAGGAGTGGGCTAAGATCCGCCAGCTGAACCGCCAATTGCAAGAGAAGAGGGCTGACTTGACTGAGTCGGTGAACCGCCTGACCATCGCCGCCGGCGAGGCTCATGCGTTTGCCGAGCCAGCTGACAAATACTGCCATCGTCTGCATGAGACCGAGCGTGAGCTTTGGCGTGTTCGCCGAGCTCTGGCCTCAGATCAGAGATCTATTCAAGGATGATCTTTTTGTGTTTTTGTATTTATTTCCTACATTTTTGTAATCAAAATTTCCAACCTTCGTAGAAGGTGTAGGCAACTTGTATTTTGAATTTTCCAGAACTAATATATATTTGCGAAGATACCATGATAAACATGAAAGATTTTCTTTTACTCGATCTTTTCTGTTCAAAGTTCGCGGATTGTATTTTTGGACTTTCCCTCTAAAGACTCCGATTTTAAACGGGTCTTGCTTGGGGTTGACCAACCAGGGCAAGAATTTCACAAGCATTGGGCTGATCATCAGGTCAGGCATTATCGTTGGTCGTCTCGGCGTACCTGTTCAGGCAAGTTAGAATATTTAACGGACGATTGTTCTAGGTCAACCCTGATGTTTCTTGGCAACCAGGTCTGGAAATACAAGCGTCTGCTTTTTAAAATAGGACTGGTTTGACTTGCCAGTCAGGTCAGGAAGTTTGGGGCATCCGCCCTTAGCCAATCGTGGCCTATACTGACAATCAGATCAGGCAAAATCGAGGGTATCCGCCCTTAGCCAATTCTGGCTTAAACCGACAATCAGGTCAGGAAATCGAGGGTATCCGCCCTTAGCCAATCCTGGCTTATACTGACAATCAGGTCAGGCAAAATCGAGGGCATCCGCCCTTAGCCAATCCTGGCTTAAACTGATGATCAGGTCAGGCAAAATCGAGGGCATACACCCTTAGCCAATCCTGGCTTAAACTGACGATCAGGTCAGGAAGTCGAGGGCATCCGCCTTTAGCCAATCCTGGCTTATACTGATAATTAGGTCAGGCAAAATCGAGGGCATCCACCCTTAGCCAGTCCTGGCTTAAACTGACGATCAGGTCAGGCAAAATCGAGGGCATTCGCCCTTAGCCAATCCTGGCTTAAACTGACGATCAGGTCAGGCAAAATCGAGGGCATCCGCCCTTAACCAATTCTTGCTTAAACTGACGATCAGGTCAGGCAAAATCGAGGGCGGGCAAGAATTTCACAAGCATTGGGCTGATCATCAGGTCAGGCATTATCGTTGGTCGTCTCGGCGTACCTGTTCAGGCAAGTTAGAATATTTAACGGACGATTGTTCTAGGTCAACCCTGATGTTTCTTGGCAACCAGGTCTGGAAATACAAGCGTCTGCTTTTTAAAATAGGACTGGTTTGACTTGCCAGTCAGGTCAGGAAGTTTGGGGCATCCGCCCTTAGCCAATCGTGGCCTATACTGACAATCAGATCAGGCAAAATCGAGGGTATCCGCCCTTAGCCAATTCTGGCTTAAAACCGACAATCAGGTCAGGAAATCGAGGGTATCCGCCCTTAGCCAATCCTGGCTTATACTGACAATCAGGTCAGGCAAAATCGAGGGCATCCGCCCTTAGCCAATCCTGGCTTAAACTGATGATCAGGTCAGGCAAAATCGAGGGGCATACACCCTTAGCCAATCCTGGCTTAATTATGAACACGTACTTAAACTGGTGAATGAGAATAAACCTGCAATTTTATTAAATAAGGCAAATAAACATCAAGAAATTACAACTATGCATAAAATTTTCGTAAATTAGGCAATATCCCAAACACGGGGGCTCTCCGATCAGGTCAGGCAAAATCGAGGGCATCCGCCCTTAACCAATTCTTGCTTAAACTGACGATCAGGTCAGGCAAAATCGAGGGCATCCGCCCTTAGCCAATCTTGGCTTAAACTAACAATCAGGTAAGGCAAAATCGAGGGCATCCGCCCTTAGCCAATCCTGGCTTAATTATGAACACGTACTTAAACTGGTGAATGAGAATAAACCTGCAATTTTATTAAATAAGGCAAATAAACATCAAGAAATTACAACTATGCATAAAATTTTCGTAAATTAGCAATATCCCAAACACGGGGGCTCTCGGTCCCATCCAGCTCTTCCAATTTATAAGCGCCTCCCATTAAGATTTGGATGACTCAGAGCGTTCCTTGCCACGTGGCGTCTAATTTTCCTTTTGCCTTTCTCAAATCAGCTCTTCTCAGAACCAGATTTCCCACCTGGAACTGCCTTTTGACTACAAATTAATCGTAAGCTGCTTTTATTTGCCCTTTGATGTGTGCCATTCTGACAGCAGCTATATCTCTTTTCTCCTCTAGAAAGTCCAAAGCATCTTGAATTAACATCTCGTTCTGTTCTTCGACAAAATTCTGAACTCGATGAGTCTCCATGCTAATCTCGGCAGGCACCACAGCATCCATACCATAAACTAGGCTGAAAGGCATTTCCCATGTGCTTTCCTTGGGATTAGTTCTGTATGCCCATAAAATTGAATTCAGCTCATCCACCCATCTGCCTCCAGCTCTCTCCAGACGTGTCTTGATCGCGTGCACCAATATGCGATTGGTGACCTCTACTTGACCGTTAGCCTGGGATGGTAGACAGATGTGAAGTGCTGGTCAATTTTCATCCTCGCACACCAAGCTCTAATTCTGGTACCCATGAACTGGGTGCCATTATCTGAGACCAGGATTCTGGGGATGCCAAATTTGCACACAACATTTTTCCACAAGAACTTCATGACCGCATCCTCTGTAATTTTTGCCAAGGCCTCGGCTTCCACCCATTTGCTAAAATAATCAATTGCTACTATCAGGAATTTCTTTTGGGCGGGAGCCATGGGAAAGGGGCCAACCAAATCGATTCCCCACTTGTCAAACGGACAAGGAGAGCTCATCGTCACTAGCTCTTCCGCGGGTTTATGTATCAACGATGAGTTCTTCTGGCATTTTTCGCATGTACGCACAAAATCTTCTGCCTCCTTTCGCAGCTGTGGCCAGAAGTACCCTACTCTCAAGATCTTGCTCGCTAAAGCTCTGGCGCCCATATGGTTGCCACAACATCCTTCGTGGACCTCCTTAAGGAACAGAGCTCCTTCCTTCCGGCTCAAGCATCGCAAGAGGGGTTGTCCAAACCCTCTTCGGAACAGCTCTCCTTTGACCACACAAAACCTGGCAGCTCTGGTTCGTACTTTTATTGATTCCTTCTTATCCTCTGGCAGGTATCCCTTCTCTAGATATGCTTTTATGGGAGAGCGCCAGTCATTCCCTTCAATGACCGAGCACACCTGCTCTGTCCTAAACTCTGCGTCCGCTTTCAGTAAGGTAATCACCCTTTCCTGGCAATCCGTAGTTGAGCTAGCTACCTTCACCAAATAATCAGCTCTTTTGCTCTCTTCTCTAGGAATCTGGAGGACCGTCAAGCCCTTCATGTCCCTTGCGAGTTCTCTGAACTTAGTCAAATATTTTTTCATACTCTCCTCCCTTGTCTCAAATTCTCCACTGATTTGTTTGCAGACAGCTGGGAATCCACTCTGGTACATACCTTCTCCGCCCCTAAGTCCTTAGCCATCAGAATTCCTCTTAGGAGGGCCTCATACTCGGCTGCATTGTTGGACAAAGCATAATTCAAACGTATGGCATATTCTTTGGACACTCCAGCCGGATCTATCAAGATGATTCCAGCCCCACAGCCCTGGTTACCGACAGAGCCGTCCATGAATATTGTCCATTCTTTTATCTCGCCAGGAAGGCAGGTCATCTCTTGCATAAAGTCAGCCAATGCCTGAGCTTTGATCGCTGTTCTAGCCTCAAATGTAACATTAAATTCGCTGAGCTCTATTATCCATTTTACCAGCCTTCCAGACGTCTCTGGCTTATCCATGATGGCTTTTAATGGGAGATTGGTCCGCATGACTATGCTGTGAGAGAGGAAGTATGTGCATAGTTTACAAGCTGTGCCAATCAGAGCCAACATCGCCCGCTCTATCTCTACTTATCTTATCTCCGCATCATGCAAGACCTTGCTCCAATAGTAAACCGGCTTCTGCATTTTGCCTTCTTCTCTAAGAAAGACAGAGCTGACTGCCTGCTTCCCCACAGATTGGTATAGGATTAGAGGCTCTCCCTGGATAGGCTTTGTGAGCAAGGTCATGCTAGCCAGGTGCTCTTTTAAAAATCTAAACGCTTCCTCGCACTCATCATTCCATTATAATTTGGCTTTCTTACGCAAGGCCTAAAAAAATGGCAAGCTCTTCTCAGCCGAGCGTGAGACAAATCTACTCAAGGCGTTGATTCGTCCCGCCAAACACTGCATCTCTTTGACATTTCTTGGTGCCTTCATGTCCATAATTGCTCTGATCTTTTCAGGATTCGCTTCGATACCCTTCTCTGTTACCATATATCCCAGGAATTTTCCAGCAAATATACACTTTTTGGGGTTGACGCTTCACTCTATATCTTCGCAAGGTATCAAAGGTCTCCCTTAGATCATCCACATGTGAGCTCGCCTTCAAACTCTTCACTAGCATATCATCTAAATAGACCTCCATATTCCTCCCCAGCTGGTTTTTGAACATCTTGTCCACCAATCTCTGGTATGTGGCTCCTGCGTTCTTGAGTCCAAATGGCATGACCACATAAAAGTAAGTCCCTTTTGGCGTTATAAAACTAACCCGCTTTTGGTCTTCTTTGGCCAGACGGATCTGATGGTGGCCTTGCGAGGCATACATCATGCTCAAGAGCTCACAGTCTTAGGTGGAATCAACCAGCTGGTCTATCCTTGGCAACGGATAGTGGTCTTTTCGGCAGGCCTTGTTGAGGTCACGGAAATCTATGCACATCCGCCAGTCGTCCGTCTTCGGTACCAGAACTGCATTGGAGAGCCGTTCTGGAAATTGTATCTCCTGGATATGCTTAGCCTTTAGCAATTTGTATACCTCAGCTTCAATGATGGCCTCCTTTTCAGGCCCGAAGTTACGCTTCTTCTGTTTAACTGGCTTCACATCAGGGCTAATGTTAAGGTGGTGCTCAGCTACATCCTGATTAATCCCCACCAGATCTTGGGGAGACCAGGCAAAAACATCCGCACTGTCTCTTAACAACGAAACCAGGTCTGTCAAGACCTCTGGGCTAAGGGTCGTTCCTACGCGGAAGACCCTACTCTCGTCCCTCGGAACTACTTCAACTAACATCATCCCTTCTTCTCTCCTAACCAGGTTTAGCCTCGGTTGCTCCCCCCGAGCCCTCTTGCTCTGTCTTTCCTCCTCATTATTCCTCTTAATGTATTCAACATACGTCTGACGTGATGCATACTGATCACCTCTTACCTCGCCTATTCCATCTTACGTCGGAAACTTCATCTTCATATGATAAACCGATATCACGGTCTGGAACTGGCTCAGGGATGGTCGGCCAAGCATAACGTTATAAGAGGATGGCGCATCCACTACTAGAAAACGTACCGTTCTAGTCACCCTGTATGGCTTCTCACCCAATGTCACGAGGATCCTGACCGCTCCCAAAGGTTTCAGGGCTCCCCCTGCAAACCCAACCAAAAAGGTGGTAACCTCTTCCAACTCGACATCCAGCTTCAACTTCTGAAAACACTCATAAAATAAGATGTCAACGGAACTTCCTGTATCCACAAAAATTCGCCTCACGTTATAATTGGCGATAGTAGCCGTTATAACTAAAGCATCCATGTGAGGGGCCAAAATTCCATCGCCATCCTCTGATCCAAAATATATATTTGGCGTGGATGCCATTTGCCCAACCTCTCGTGATTTTCGAACTAAATCTCTTGCAGCTCTAACGTAACTATGCTGCGTCCTCTTAGAATGCTCTTCCAATTATCCACCAGTAATCATCTGGACTTCTCCATGAATGACCTGGGCCTGATCAGTCCGTCTTCCTTCAGTACGACCCCTATCCTGATCTCTCTTATTCTGCTGAGATCGGTTATAGTTGCTACGGCCAGATCTGGTTTCCTCCTTCCTCATTCGAACATACTCCTTCAAGTGCCATGCCTGAACCATTCTCTCCAGTTCGTCCTTCAAATGAATGCACTGGTCAGTATCATGTCCATACTCATTATGGAAACGGCAGAATCGTTCAGACCTTTCCTTTTTGGGCTTTTGCGAGTAAGTCTTAGGCCATTTCAGCTTTGGGTGCCTCTCTATTGCTTGCAAATTTTCACCCTATCTTCTCTGTCATACCTCTCCCTTTTCTTTTCTCCTTCCTCCTTGATTTTCAAGGCCTCCTCCAAGTGAATATACTTTTCATCTCTCTCTAGAAGCTCTCCGAATTTCAGAGCTGGCTTCACTACCAGCGACTGAAAGAATTCCCCATGCCTGAGGCCCTGTGCCAATGCATTAACAAGGAGCTCCTCCGATGCAGAAGGCACCTCTATCTTTGCTGTTGTAAACTTGTTGATATAGGCGCGCAGGCTCTCGTTCTCTTTCTGCTTTAGGCTGAAAAGCTCGAGTGGCATCTTCTTGTACTTCCTGCAGCTGGTAAACTGGTGCAAGAAGGCCGATCTGAACTCATCAAAGTTGTTGATAGATCATGGCGGCAACTGGCTAAACCATAGCTGAGCTGATTTGGTGAAGGTCATCCGGAAGACCCGGCACATGTGATTAGAGTAGATTTGTCCTTATTTTTATTAGCTTTTTAGTTTGTTTTTATATTTGTTTTTGGTATAAGTTGGATGATTTAAGCATAATTCCGTAATTTTATAATTCTAGCTTTTTTATCGCATTTTGATCTTAATTGATGCAATTAGGTGATGTTTCGTTGTTTTTCACCTTACAGCTAAGTAACCGGAAGAGTTTAGCACGTAAAAGACGAAGTTCGATGTTCGACAATAGAAGAACAAGCTTTCCGGTGAAACGAGTAGAAAATGATCGAGAAACGGAGACCGACGCTCAGTCGCGTCGACTGACGCGACCGTCGATGCACCGTCGATGCGAGCCATGTCAGCGAGTCATGACCGCGTCAGTCGACGCTCCGTCGACGCTACTTGCTGAAGCGTCGATGTCGATGCACCATTGTCGACGCAACGTCGACGCTACTTGCTGAAGCGTCGATGTCGACGCACCAGTGTCGATGCAACGTCGACGCTTGCTGAAGCGTCGATGTCGACGCACCCCGTCGACGCTCCTGCCCAACCGATGTGCGCACCTGCTGACCAGACCTGCCGAGCGCTGCCGACCAAGTCTGCCGAGTCCCGCCGAGCGCCAGCACGCATCAGTCGATGCTACGTCGACGCACCGTCGACGCGACGGCCCAGAATTCGGAAATTAGGGTTTCTTGTGCGCCAAGACTTCTAATATCTATTTAAACCCTCATTATTTCGGATTTTGGGGAGATATACAATGGATGCCACGATAGAAACATCTACCCTAAGGTTCCTTAGCTCATAAAAACAATAATTCCACATCTCATAACGAGGTTTGAAGACGGAGATCGAGGATTGAAGAAAACGCATCGAATTCGAGTTCGGAAGTCATTCTTCGCCCAAGATCAGCGTTCAACTCCGGAATAGCTGGAGCTTTTCATTGCTTTCCTTAGTTTCAATAAGTTTTCTAAACTCTTAGATAATTTTCTAGTTAATTGTTTAGATAAATTCTTAGTTAATTCTAGTTTTAATTTGTTTAATTGTTTCTTATGCTTGAATATTGGATATTGTTAATTTAGTTTATTTATGCGATTTAGTTTATGCTTAGTTAATGGTTCTTAGATTCGTATGATTCAATTGCTTAGCGATAGTTTCTTAAATTCATGCTTTGGATACGATAATTAGCTCTAAATCTTCGTAGCGTTAATCGATAATTTAGTTATTCCTCTTAGTTGATAAATTAGAATAATTAGTTTAACCAGCTTTATTATACTGCTTAGTTCGTAATTGATAATCTAGTTTGAAGTAATTAGTTTAATTACCGTCTTAGTTTATAATGATCGAATCAATCTATCCAAACCCCCAAATGTATATGTATGTTATTCGTAATTGAGAAAAACATCGAAAGGACCGAACAGTTGTTTCCTCGAGAGATACGACTCGAGTCAAACTCATCACCCTACAGTTACCTCGTACAATTGCGAGCAAACTGACGTGCTTTTAAATTAATTATTAAAAATGGGGTGCACAAAAGTTTTAGTCAAAAAATTTGGCGCCGTTGCCGGGGAAGCAACGAGTAGGAATTTGAGATGTTTTTCATTTTATTTTTGACGTTTTATGCTTACTTTTAATTTCCTATATTTTTCTTATTTTTCGCTCTTGGCCTTTGCCATTTGATACGTTGACCTATTGTTGAGTCTATGCAAGGAAGGCGATCACTTCAACTAGACCTTGTGCCATTCATTGACAACATCCACCGAGACCAAGACCCGTTTTTATTCCCGAGGACGATTCCTCAACAACAACTGATTTTGCTTGCGATCAAGCTCCCAACATGATGTTAGGGGCACAATCGGTTCGAAACGGCGATTCCCCACCACGAACACCACCCCGTCCCAACCGACACGGGTATGGGAGTGAGCCGATCGTTTTGCAAGGACAACCCCTACCACGAGCTTATTGGGCTAATTATCAGCAGAACGAGGGACAAAACGAAGGAATTAACTGGCAGAACAACGTGATCAATCACCAACCCAACATGGCGAATATGAGGCCAAACGTGGAAATGAACCCCAATGCTATTCGCCAACACAACCTCGAGAACGTGGCGATTAGAAACGAAGATTTTATGCAGCACAACGCGTACGCTAACAACCAAAGGCACGTGAACGATTGGTTGGAGAATCAAGATCACGGATACGAGCAAAATAACATCGAAAGGAGATACGAGCGTGAGCACCAATATGCGTACGATGACCACCACGAGAGAGTAAATGATCAAGTTAGAGAACCAAGGGGAGATCGATCACTTAGACAGCGCGACTTGGCACGTCCAAAGGTTGTACCCTTTAGGTCCGCCATTGTTCTTGGATCTACCGCGAGGGCAGTGGAGATTAAACCGCATCAACTCAATTTACTTCCGACCTTTCATGGGAATGCGCATGAAGACCCCTTGGCATTTTTAAATTACTTTGTTGATGAAGTTGGCCAATTCGTAGTTCATGGCCTTCATCAAGAAGAAGTGCAAATGATTTGTTTTCCGTACAGCTTGAAGGACAAGGTAAAGTCATGGCTACTGTCCTTAGAGCCTGGTTCGTTAACCGACTGGGATATGATTAGCGAGAAGTTTCTAAACCAATATTATTCAGCCCAAACGACGGGGCATCTTCGGAGGCAAATTGCTATTTTTGAGCAGTTGGAAGGATAACTTTTTCATGAAACGTGGGAGCACTACAAGACACTTTTGCAAGCTTTCCCCCACCACAACTATTCTCC
Source organism: Phtheirospermum japonicum (assembly GCA_014905375.1). Lineage (NCBI taxonomy): Eukaryota > Viridiplantae > Streptophyta > Magnoliopsida > Lamiales > Orobanchaceae > Phtheirospermum > Phtheirospermum japonicum. The sequence continues at coordinate 341,868 of BMAC01000181.1, forward strand.
GGAGATGACTAACCAGTTCTTTTTCGATGGTTTGTTGGACCATGGGAAACGGGAGGTAGAGATAGCATCGGGAGGAGATTTTGGAGATTTGACAGCACACGATGCAAGACGAGTGTTGGAGAAGCAAAGCAAAAAGTTTAGACAAACCAATTCTCGGCCTCGTAAGATGAGAGTTAACGAAGTTTCAATCCCCGACCCTGATTTAGATGATGGCAAGTTAGTTAAGGCGAAATGTACAGAGATTTTCGACGAGAAATTAGCTGCTTGGAAAGCCGAGCGAGCTAGCAAGGCCGCTGCACAGAAAATGGCTGCGAATTGCAACCAGTGTGGATCCGTCCAGCATTTAGCAGACGCATGTCCTAACAATAGTGAGCAGCAAGAGGAGGTTAACGCGATCCAAAGCTATTCGAACCAAAAGAAGTACACGCCACAACGTGACAATCCTCTTTTCAAGTGGGGTCCGGGCAATCCAAATCATATGCCGCCCGATCCATAATATCCACCACCACAGTATGCTCAAGCACCACCAGTGCCGCCACAACAAAATAACTTTCATACGCAAGGGCAGACGTCAAGTACAAGCCAACTGAACGATCAGCTGCTGGTTTGGCAGCAAAATCAAGTAGCCGAGACGATCAGTAATAGAGAAGGACTTACGAAGGTGAACGCAAAGATTGGCGAACTTTCAAAGAAGGTGAGCGGAATTGACCATCTTTCCAGCATTGTGCATGATCTAGCCAAAAACATGGAAAGGATGGAAAGAACTATGGGGCAACTAGCAACCGATTTTGCACGGTCAAACAAGGAGAAGAACAAGCTTCCAAGTCAACCAGAGCAAGCGTCGGCGATTCACGTCCTACGCAGTGGGAAGACGATCGACAATGGCCTAACAAATCAAGATGAGGAGACTGTTTCTAAACCAGTGGACAAGCTACATAAATCCGCCAATATATATGTTCCTAGTTCTATTCAAGGGAAAATTCCGAACGACACCTCTTGCAACGATGAACCGCCGCAACCGAAGTAATCGACGACGCAAATTAAGGATGTTGTTCCTTTTCCGAGCCGATTACGTCCAGCAAGGGAGAACAAGAAGTCTTTGGAGTTGTACAATCTCTTGAAGAATGTGCATATAAACCTACCACTTTTAGAAGTAATCAAAACGATGCCCACCTACGTCAAGTTTTTTAAGGAACTTGCCTCGAGAGAGTGACGTTTGGCGACAAATCAATACGTTCCGTTACCGTAGGAAGTTAGCGCAATTTTCAAGAAACCATTACCACCTAAGGAACGCGATCCTGGCAGTTTTTGCATAACGATTTCACTAACTAATGGGAAGAAGGCAGTAGGTATGCTGGATCTTGGAGCGGGCTTAATCTAATGCCTTATTCGATTTATCAAGATTTTGATCTTGGACCCCTCAAACCGACAACTATGCGCCTACAGTTGGCCGATCGACCGACTCGACAACCGTTAGGGATAGTCGAAGATGTTTTAGTGCAAGTTGGAGAGCTAGTACTACCGGTAGATTTTGTGGTTATGGACATTGGTGAAGTTCCGACTGAGGACAACGAGCACACCATTTTATTAGGGCGACCGTTCATGGCGACTTCCCATACTCTTATTGATGTTCATAAAGGGAGATTGACGATGACCGTTTTGGGCGAAACAGTGACCTTTTCTCTGAAAGATATTCACAACACTCCCTCTCCTATTATGCAAGAGGAAGATTCATTCATTGACCCCGTTGCATCATGCGTCAATAAATTACGAGAGATCGCAACTTTGAACAAGTTAGGCGACGGAAATGACGCCGGAGTTCCTATCAAGGGAAGGAACAAGCAAGTCAATTCGTGTAAAGATTACGAGTCCTATGAACATATGCATTTAAGTGGAGAAGAATTGATCGAGTTATTGGGTATAGACATACGCGATATCGTGGCAGAACTTGGGGACAATTTTGATGAGGAGTGTTCACACGAATTCGAGCAAAGGGTGGAGTCGAAACCACCAATAAATCATTAAAGGCACGATTTCCTCGACCATAGCAAAAATTTCACTTTCAAAAAGAACACGGGCGAGGCGTGTTTAGGCGATTGGGCGAAGAAGATGAAGAAATCAAGAAAGGTTCGCACGAGTGAAGTCAAGAATTTGCAATTTAAGGTTGGAGAATTAGTCTTGTGTAATAACGAACGTAAGTACGACCCAGCCGATTTTGGAGCTTCATGGAGCGGACCATTCTCGATTAAAGAATTTGATGAGTACGGCGTAGCCACGTTGTACGATGAGATTGGCAAATCTTCCTTTCAAGCTCACAAGCATAGATTGAAGCCTTATCTTGATGGACGAGGTAAAAATAGTAATCGCAAGAAGGTGGAGTTTGGAGATCCACCGTACGTTGAAAGATAAACGAGCAAGATAGCGTCAAGCAAGCGACATTAAAATTTGCGCTTCTCGGGAGGCAACCCGAGCATTTGTATCCTTTTGTACCTTATTTCTATTTTATTTAATTTTTATTTTTGATTTTTATTTGTTTAAAAACAGATGGAGAACTCGGACGGGGAGAATTGATCGAATGAGCGAAGAAAAATACGCCCAGGATTCCGCCCGCGTCGACGCCGAGAATGCTCGCGTCAGTCGATGCGGCGTCGACGCTAGATGCCAAGAATTTGTCTCCTGTCGTGGTGTCGACTGACGCGGCGTCGACGCAGCGTCGACGCGACCTGCGGACCAGCCCAGAATGTGTTTTAAGACGGGTTTTGACCCACCAACCCGACCCGTATGCATGTGACCCGCGGGAAACCCAGAAAACCCTCTTAAAAACAGCTTCTTCCTCCCCTCTTCTCACTTTTCTTCTTTTTCTAAAATCATATTTTACTTTCTTGTTTGCAATAATTATTTTTTCCAAGATTTCCAGGAACTCAAGCACTGTAACACTCACAAACCCAGAAATTCGTTCCAACTTCTTACATGCAAGCCAATTCCTCAAAAAGGGGCGACAAGGGTTGAGGCATATTCGGGCGATTCCGGGCAATTCTCGCATTTCTACGGAAAATCGACTAGGTACTTCGCTTGAAACCTTCTTGGGAACGTATTATTTGTTGATTGATTGAGTTGGGAAGTTGTTGGTGTTAGAATTACTCAAAAATTTTGTTGGTTGAACACGCATGCCAAGTGTTCGACGTAAGTCCCCAAAGAACAACAAGTCTTATTTTTCAAGGTTTTTCAATCCCGTTCACTTCAAATTGATTAATTATGTCTCGAGCGGGAAAACGCAAGGATATTTCGGGGAAATATGGAGCATCGTTCCTGATTTTTGATAAAAAGGAAGGGGACATGTTCAAGAACATTCGGAAATGGGGTTTTGCTACTCATAGGACTTTGAACGTCCAAGGGATTGTGGATGAGGCCTCGAATGGGTCGGACCACCACACCAATCTTTCGCGATATGTAGATGGCCTCGGGTGTGGGTACTTTGCCCAAATGCACTTTCCCAGTTTTCGAGAACTCATGCTCGAGTTTTTCTCGACTTTGGCGATTCGGAACGACGAGACGTTCTCTTGTCGGCTAGGAGGGAATGATGTGGTTGTCGACGAGGAAATTTTTGGTAATATATTTGGTTTCCCGACCYTAGGGGACCACCCMGTTGGAGTTCAAGGCTTTGATTTAGCCTCCTTTTGGGGAATGATTACCGGGGGTAACGTTGGCGATTGCAAGCGATTCCCGTGTTCTAAGATTCAATACGACGCACTCTACGTCGCCTACAAGGTCCTTGGCCACATTATACTTTGCAAAAACGAGGCAACTTACGCGACCAAGGCCGAGCTTTATGTTCTACAATGCCTCGTTGATGGTCGTCAAGTCCGGTTGTACCCTCTAATTTTGCTAGGACTTTACAACGTCACCAAGGGTACTCCGGGAAGCAAGTCGCCACTTCTCTCATTTGCACCATACATTACCGGCCTCGCCCGTCACTTCGGGTTCGATCCGGCCGCAAACGGACTTAGCCCATTCGGGACCACTTCATTACCTCTTACGCGTGCACCGGCACCCCAAGTGAGGTCGTCGACTAGAGGAGGATCTTCATCTCGATTACACGATGACGAAGACGATGGCGACGAGGATATGGAGCAAGCCCGCCGTTCTACTTCGGGCCCGAGTCCCGATTGGGGGTAATTTTTTGAGGAGAACCGAGCATTTCAAGTGAAGATGTTCGATAAGCTTCAAATCATCGATGAGAAGATCAACACAAATCACGAGAAGAACCGTCGTAGTTTGAAGAAGATGCGTTCTCGTATCTCGAAGCTCGAGGAGCGATTTGAGGCGGCATACCCCACACCTAGCATGGATGTCGACGAGAACCCCAACGAGGATGATGAGTCCCGCGAGTTCTAAGTCTTCTATCTTTATTTTTATTATTTATGCTTTCTTTATGAAAAATAAAAAAAATAATGAAAAATATAAAATCCAAAAATATTGTTATTTTCTTTGTTTTTGTTTTTTTTTTGTTTTTCTTAAGGCATTTCGCATCACGTACGTTGAAGAAGTGGCCAATTACACAATTCACGACTAGTGGCTCGACTACTATTATTTCAGGGATGTATTTGTGGCAATCCGGAGATTGCCCGGATTTTTAGAGGGGGGGTGGTCGAGTGTGATTTATATTGATTAATTGTGTAATTTTATTTGATACTTGGCCTGTAATAATTATATGCTTAAACGTGATTAATTTCTATTTCTACGCTTAATTGTGTTTGTATGGCTTGCCTGTCGAAGTTGACTAAGTTATGTTAAGAGTAACACAACCGATACAAAACCAAAAATAGTAAGAAGAACAGCAATCAGATAGCAAAAACGAGTGGGAAAAAGTGCTTAACTTTTATTCCTCAAAATCAGTTCAGATCGGCCTTAGCCGGACCCTTTTTACAGGTGTTTGACCTTGAAATACAAGCTTTCTCTCTCTAAAGCTCTCTATGTTTCTCTCTCTAAAAAATTGGGGATCCTTTCTCTCTCTCTCGTATTCATCGCTTCAATACCGCCCTCATATATTTTCCACCGACTCAAAGCCGACCTCAGATGTTTTCCACCGACTCAATGCCGACCTCAGGCATTTTTCGAATCGAGCGGGTCTCTCCAAAGAATCCACCCTGCTCGATACTTCTCAGGTCGGCTCTCCCCGGCCAGAGAATTTGACTTGAGGTTCGGGTCTTCGGTCTCCTCCGGGCAAGTTTCTGCTCGGCAGAATGCTGAGCTCAAGGTGCTCGGCGTGTCCTGCCCGGCACCTCCGGCAGGAGTGTTCGGCTGGGAGCCGAGCTTTTCTGCTCGGTACATTTCTGCTCGGCAGCCGGCCTCGAGCTCAGCCTGGTGCTCCCGGCAGTGCCTGTGTGTTGCCTGCTATGCTCGGCGGCAGGACTCGAGCTCGGCCTGGTGCTGCTGCGTGGGTGTTCTCGGCGGTGCCTGTGCGATGCTCGCTCTGCTCGGCAAGGCGCCAAGCTCGGCAGCTTGGCAAGGTGCTGCTCGGCTCCTCTAGGCGGGGATGCTCGACACTTCTCGGCATGGACGCTCGGAAAGTGCTGGTCTGCTCGGCCCTCCTTGCCGAGCCCTGTGCGTTACGCTTTCAGCTCGGTCAGCATGTCTTGAGCTCGGCCTGGTGCTGCCGCACGGGTGTTCTCGGCGGTGCTCGTACGTTTCTTGATCTGCTCGGCAAGGTGCCGAGCTCGGTAGCAATCTTTGAGCGCGGTCTAACCCTGTTCGACATCTTCGGCACCTAGCCACTTTTTCGGGTCAGTCTAATTCGCTCAGCTCGGATCCTCCTTCGGGAAATACCGACCATCAACAAGCCCCTGAGCATGGAGTCGAATGCGTGTGGTCGAGTTCGGGCTCACTGAATTCCTGGTCGCTTGTGAGGACCGAGCTGAATCGTACACGGGGATACCTTGTCCCTTCAACCTGGCCCCGCCTGCAGTTTGACCATCTCGTGGTCCGCGACGTAAGCTTTTTCAGGAATCTTTGTAAGCTTTTGCAGATTTGTCCTTTGTACTTTTGGGGAAGCTGCATGTGATGTGTTTTTGTTGATTTATGTGGCAAGATTCCCCCCTTTTCTCTATTACACCAGCCCCTTGTGCTCTCCCCTTTTTCCCTGACTTTCATTTTTCAGCCTCATCTTCTACTTCCTCCTCTTACGTAACATCCTCTCTTCTTTTTTTTGTGGAGATCCTATTCGTGTTCTATCTTTGCGACTCCCTGTCCGGTCCGTTTCGTATCACTTGGGTCCGACTCTTCTCGAGTTCTTCACCAGAGGTAATCTCTTTCCTTTTGCGTTCTCTCTTTCAAGAAATCTTTTTAATGTCTAGTAGCCCGGGTTATTCCCCGGATAGTTCTCGGGGGTACGAGGGGAACAGTTAGTGCGGCGACCAGCCCACCTTTTCGTCAGGTTCATACCCCGGGTCCGGAATCGACCAATACGGTAGTTTTGGGGCCAGGGAGATTTTTGTTCGAGGGAGACCCTTTGCCTTTAAACAGTTTTCAAATGAAGATTTTGGCGGTCATTTTCAGTTCGGGCATTCCCAACCTTTCGGGCCCGGAGGCTAGTTTGGACAAGGTTGTTCTTTTGGGCCCAGGAGTGGGCCTTTTCCTGAATCGCAATGCGGTGCGGATAACTATCCCAATAGGGACACAGCCACTGAACCGGCTCTGATGCCGAGTTTGAGTCCAGACCGAACCGACGCCGTTTGTGAGGACTTCGGGGTTGGTGTGGCCGATATAGAGCTCGTAGATGATCTTTCTGGCCCAGGCGGAGATGAGAATCGACGAACGATGGGGGCCAAAAAACCCACGAAGTCTGAGGCTATGGTGAGGCTGGCGTCTCCCGAGACTCTTGCCTTTTGGTCGGACCAACCGGGTGAGCGTACCCCGGTTGGTCATTGGAAGAGACCGCCTCCCTAGGAGTGGGACGACAATATGCTCAAGATATCCGCGGAGCAAAGTATATTAGTTGACAACAATTTGGTTGTGTATAGAGACGAGTGCAGGGTGCCTGGGTCGGTTCATTTCTTCCTTCCCTATGACGCCGAGCAAATTCACCGCCCACCAGTCTCGTGCACCACCATGTTCTCCGACAGTTTACGTTTTGGTGTCTCGTTTCCGCTCCCCCAGCTTTTAACGGATATTCTGAACGACCTGGGACTACATATTTTTCAGCTCCATCCTCTGACCGTGGCTCGAATCTTGATCTTGTTTGTGCTTTTTAGCCTCAATGATTGGCCAGCCCCCTCTATCGAGGAGCTTCGTTGGCTTTTTCACTTTAAGGCCGCCGGTGGGGCTAACTCTGGCTTTTATTATGGTTCGGTTCGGTCCGGGGACTTCAAATATCTTGTGGCCGGGCTCCCTGATTCCCTTCATGACTGGGAGTCTCATTGGTTTTATGTCGGGGGGGACTGGCAGACACATAACCCCGACGGCTCGCTCTACCTTCCTCCCAACTCTTATGTGAAATTTGGTTAGTATAGCGCTAATTCTTTCCTTTAACTTCGGTCTAATGCTTATCGTCCGTCTTTTTCTTTTCAGTGTATCGAAAGGCAGAGGAACCCAGCTTGGAATTTGTTACTCGCTTGTTTACAATTTTGGGCTCCGACCCAGGGGAGAGTCACTACAAGATATTGCTTACAAAAGCCAAGCTCCGAAGGGCCGGACTCAGGGAGTCACCTCTTCGCTCTCAGCTCGGACCTTCTATCCCCGGTGAGTCCAACGACTTACTCGGTATCCCGTGCTTGGTACTTTACGCTTTCTGTTCCACAATTTTATGTTTGGTTGAATGACTTATCATTTGTATTAGCATTTGTCGGACGATGTTGCCGAGCCGGACTCAGCAGTTAGGGGCCCTTCTGCTCGGCATTTTCTCAGCTCGGCAGGGGCTGCTTTGTCGCTTCGGCGTCGGCACCCGTGTCGATGTAGAGATTTGGGCGAGCTCAGCTACTCGAGGATTGCTCTGCTCGGCATTTTCTCAGCTCGGCAGGGGCTGCTTCGTCGCTTCGCGTCGGCACCCATGTCGATTTAGAAATTTGGGCCGAGCTCGGCTACTCGAGGATTGCTCTGCTCGGCATTTTCTCAGCTCGGCAGGGGCCGTTTCGTCGCTTCGGCGTCGGCGCCCATGTCGATTTAAAAATTTGGGCCGAGCTCGGCTACTCGAGGGTTGCTCTGCTCGGCATTTCCTCAGCTTGGCAGGGGCCGTTTCGTTGATTCGGCGTCGGTGCCCATGTCGATTTAGAAATTTGGGCTGAGCTCGGCTACTCGAGGATTGCTCTGCTCGGCATTTTCTCTGCTCGGCAGGGGCTGCTTCATCGCTTCGGCGTCGGCACCCGTGTCGAATTAGAAATTGGGGCCGAGCTCGGCTACTCGAGGACTTCTTTACTCGTCAGGGTTGTCATTTTCTGCTCTGTCACGATATATGTTTAGACAGCCCTTTTTATCAGTGCTTTTATGAGCTCGGTGTTCTCGTGCCTGCAGTGTATTATCCTTGCCTTGACAGAACCATGCCTCTTTCTGCACTTGACCGGGCTGCTAAGTTTCTGGAACAGAATACCAAGAAGCCGGCTAAGAAACCCGCAACGGGTGGTGGCATGAGGAAGAAAAAGGCCAGCTCGTCAGCCCCATCTGCTCCTCCTGTGTCACACCCAGCCCCTCAGGTCGGTGAGGGCAGCTCTCACCATGAGCCCATCGAGGCCGAGCATGAGGAAGTCGTGTATGGAGGTCCTCGTCCTCCTTCAGTTCCTCGCGCGTATGATTATTCGGGGTGTTACGCCCCGAACGCTGCTGGGGGGTCGTCTGCTGGGTATCCTTTTTCCGAGTTCTTGGAGAGCATGGCTCGGAGCTGGAACCCCGACCTGAATGATTGGGTGTCCGGCTTTGACGGGGACAGCCAGGTCAGTTTCGCCAAAATGAACCTTTGTCGTGCCTTCGGTTCCATGAAGTTAGCGCGTCGGAATTTCTCTGAACATCGAAAGGATCATGCTCGGCTCCAGCGAGAATTTTCTGCTCTTCAGGAAACCCATAGCCAGTGCACTGACCTCATTCTTGATCGTGACTCCTGGATGGCTCGGGCCAAGAAGGCTGAGCAGTCTGTCGAGGCGGCATTGGGGGCGACTCAGCGGACCTTGTCTGACTTGGATGATTCGAAAACCCAGCATGCCGAACTGGTTCAGAGGCATGCCGAGCTGGTTCGCACTCGTTCCCAGGAGATTGAGGAGACTTACGGGCGAGGAAAGGCTGTGGGCGTCGAAGAGTACAAGACTGAGACTCTTGGGCCGATGATGAGTGCCTCGTATCTCTCAACCATGTAGGAGGCTCTCCAAATGCTGAAAAATGGAGCTTCTATTCCTGAGTTCGAGAAGCATATTGCCGAAAAAATGGAGGAGTATGGTGAGGACATGGATGCTGATGAGGACGAGCAGGAGGATGATGATGATGCTGGGGATGGCGAGAACTAGTTTGTGTTGTTGTTTTCTGTACTCTTGTGGCTTGTCACTTTTGTTGAACAATTTCTGACTTTAAT
>BMAC01000181.1:379548-472553 GCA_014905375.1 Phtheirospermum japonicum
ATATATATATATATATATATATATATATATATATATATATATATAGGGTTGGGTTCAAATGAGAACACGTCATTATATGTGAACCTAGGGACTCATCTTGACCATTAGATTGGATAATCTTGATGGTTGAGATCATGACATGTCAGCATGATAATAATGTAAAAAAATGCATTAATTAATTAAAAATGGTATTTTGGATATATATCAATGTTTACAAAGTGCACTACATTGTTCTTTGGAAAGCACAATAGATTAAGAAAAAAAACACTACGATTGTATACAAAAAGCATCGCAAATTTCGTCTATAAACTGCAAATTCAAAAATTTGAAATGAAACCTCAAATTTTCAACAAACCATAACTTTTTCAAATTTTATTCGTTTTGAATGAAATATATATCAAATTAATCACATTCTAAAGATCTACAACTTAAGATACATATTGCATGTTTTAAAACGTAAATATATATATAATTTTAATAATTAAACAAGAATTAAAATTAAAATAAAAAATTAAAAATTAATAAAAAAAATTTAAAAATTAAAAATACCGAGGGAAAGTTCCCTCGGAATTTTGAAAATACGAGGGAATGGGACTCCCTCGGAAATCCGAGGGAAATATTTTCCCTCGGAATTTTTCAATTTCCGAGGGAATAAAATCCCTCGGATTTCCGAGGGAAATATTTTCCCTCGGAATTTTTCAATTTCCGAGGGAATAAAATCCCTCGGAATTCCGAGGGAATTCCATTCCCTCGGAAATCCGAGAGATTTTATTCCCTCGGAAATTGAAAAAATCCGAGGGAAAATATTTCCCTCGGATTTCCGAGGGAGTCCCATTCCCTCGTATTTTCAAAATTCCGAGGGAAATGTTCCCTCGGATTTCCGAGGGATTGTCCGGCAATGGTTCCGAGGGAAAAAATCCCTCGGAATTCCCTCAGTTTTGTAATTCCGAGGGATTTATTTCCCTCGGAACCGATTTCCGAGGAGGGTTTTTTCGAGGGAATTTTTCCCTCGGAATTTCCCTCGGTTTAACCAAAACCGAGGGATTTTTGCTTATTTTCGAGGGAAAAATCCCTCGAAAATTTTGATTTTTTTTGTAGTGGCTACTGTATATTTTTGGGTTCAAACCATGTATCTTGGATATGAAAAAAAAATGTGACAGTCTCAAAATCTTCTAACTTTGGCAGAGTATAAATCAATAACCTCAACATTTTTTGAGATTCTTAGGATTACTTAATTGGTAAAGGATTTGAAGCTTGGAATTCCCTTACCTATTCCACTTTTATGTGGGAATCAGGCTGCCTTATACATTGTTGTCAATCCAATATTTCTTGAGAAGGCCAAACATCTTGAAATTTATTGTCATCTTATTAGAAACAAGTTTAAAGATGGTCTTGTAGCTCTTCAGAAAGTCCCTTTTTCATTTACAGTTGTCTAACTTGTTTACCAAGATTCTGGATAGAGGAAATTTTCACAAGATTCTTTGCAAGTTAGGCATGATTGATCTTCACCATACTCCAACTTCAGGGGAGGGTATTGAATATATATAGCATAAATAAGTAGCTTTTTCAAAAAAAAAAAAAATACAATAGTTCACATGCCATGTGCACATAGCTTTCTATTTTTGTTCTATACCCTAATTATTAGTTGCTTATAAATAGCAACGTGTACACATCATTTCACATTTAATGAGAATATAAATATTTTTCCCCAATTCTAGACGGTAACTTGAGAGTTGGAATTATCTTAGCTCTTCCAACAAAACAGTTAATAGTGTTGAGTATTTGATTATTGAACACTGATCTACCTCTGGATATTTGACTAGAGAACTTGAGCTAAAAAACTTTTTAAATGAATAATGATCAAGTAAATTTCATTTTCCTTGTATGTCAGAAAAATAAAAATTATGGTATACTTAACAAGTCAAATTGAGCTCCCTTCAAGTTCATCGAGTCAAGCCCTACTCATTTATCTTTTAAGCATTTACCAATCAAACCCAATTAGTTATTTCAATATAACTAGTTGAGTTTGTGTTTATCGAGCTTTCAACCTACTTATTTGAATTAAAAAATTATAGGCGGGAGGCCCGAGCGAGTGACAACCACCCTCTTAACTTTGTATACATATTGTGTGTAAAACCACGTATTGTCTAATATTTTCAAGAGAATAAATTCACAACATTCATTTTAGGGCAGTATTTTTGTCAGGTTGGACTAACGGATCATCCGATAGGCCAAAATTTTATTAATATATTTATGCAAAATCAATTCTTTCGAGTACAAAATTCAATATATCATAGTACAAAAATTAATACATTAAAGTATTGGGTCAGATGGCCTAAAAGATTATAACCCATCAATCTGGCCTAACACAAATATTTATCGTCATTTTATGGGCTCGCATACATAGTTGTATAAACCTTATTGAAGATATAATTATTAAATGACTTTTGATGATCCAACACTTTGTCATGCTACATCACTAGGAGAAAAGTTTTTGTCGCCTAACATTTTTAGTTCTATAATTAGTAATTTGGTTATTAATATTTGAAAATCATCCATAAAGTATCATATAAAAATCAACTTTTGCATTTTTATTCCAACAAGAAATCTATTCAATTTTTTAATAAAACCAATATATATATATATATATATATATATATATATATATATAGGATTAGGTTCAAATAGAACCCACGTCAATATATACGAACCTAGGGACCAATCCTGACCATTGATTTAATAATATGTGTGAACCAAAATTTTTCTATTTTTTAAATTCTTTAAATTACATATATGGAAGGAGAAGGGCTTTCATGTAATTTTATAAATGTTGAACCCTATCATATCATCCCCCATCCCCTTTTTCTTCCCAAATTCGTTTCTCTCTTTTTCCTTCTTCACTAGAAATCGGCCGCCTTCTCCGCCTTCTCCAGAAATCGGCCGCCTTCAGTCGTTGGCGAATGGCACCTGGCGACGGCAATCGGGCGGTAGCGTGGAATCGAGGTCGGCAGCGCCTGGTTCACCGTGGGCAGTTGGGTGACGCGCCCTTTCTGATTCGGGCCACCGGTTAGGCAGCGGCTCCAATCGATGGCGGCGGCAGCTGTGGGGCATCGACGAGGCGGCGTTTGGTAACAACCAGCGAGGCGACGAGCGGCGTATGATGGAATTGACTCGACGATGAAAATTGGGTGGCGGCAGAAAATCAGGCGGCGAGTCGGGCTTGACCTCGGGCCGCGACTGGTTGTGGTTGGTGGTGGGTTGGACGGTTTGGTTTCGGGCCACGTTCTAGGCCGCAGTTGTTTTGGCTTCCGTGGTGACCAGAAAACGGGTTGTGGTGACGAGATGATGGTTTCAGGTTTGGTGATGGGTCGTGGTTAGTAGTGGTTCAGCCCGGATTGGCGTACGGGTTTGCTGGCGGTGGTTTGCCCGGAAAGGATTGTGGTGGTGGTGGTGGCTGATCATGGGTTTGCGATGGTGTTGTTGAACCCAGTGCTTTTGAATTGGGCCCCCGGTGCTTTTTGAAAGAATAATCCGGTGCTTTTGGGAGAAATTGGCATGGGAACTGGGGTGGCGACGGTGATGCGGTTGTGGTTGTTGGCCGATATTGGTTGAGTTTGGTTCTTCGGACGGCGACTTGGATTTGGACGGCGGTGATGTTGAAAAATAAAAAGCAGTGGTAGTGTAGTAAAAAAAAGCACCGCAATAATATTAAGAAAGCACTCCAAAAAACTAGCACTACCAACATAAAAAAAAAAAAAAAAAAAGCACTGCTGAAAACTTGTGTAGTGCTATAAATAGTCATATATAATGCTTTTAATATTCAGATTTTTAAATTTAATTATATTTATTTATTTTTACATTTTTAAATATGCAATATGTATCTTAAATCGTAGATCTTGAGAATGTGATTAATTTGATATATATTTCATTAAAAATGAATAAAAATTAAGAAAGTTATGGTTCGTTGAAGATTTGAATTTTATTATTAATTTTTGAATTTGTAGTTATATATCCGTTGTACTTTTTAAAAAGCAATTTAGTGCTCTTCATAAACGTCGTTATATGTCCAAAATACCCTTTTTTAATTATTTAATGGATTTTTTTAAATTATTACCATGCTGACATGTCATAATCTCAACCATCAAGATTATCCAATCTAATGGTCAAGATGAGTCTCTAGGTTCGCATATATTGACATGGTTCCATTTGAACCCAACCCTCTCTCTCTATATATATATAACATAAAAAATACATTCTTGCTTGAGACCAAATATGTTAAAAGTATGTCTCGTAAGACTTAAATGTTTGAAAATCAGTTTTGTTATAATTAATTTTGATGGATAAGTATTTAATTCATATCGTATAAATAATATAATATTATTTTAGATATTGAGTATTTATTTTTTCAAAATTGATTTTTGGTAAGTGAGAAATAAAGTCTCTAAGTTATTCATTTAAAAGAGGAAGTTTATAAAGTCTTACATAGAAAATTTAAGGAAAATCAATACATTTTATAAAGTGAAGATGATATTATAGTGACAATCATGTGATTAAACACATGCATTAGTTGGTTGTGCTGGCAACTGTGGGCTTAATCCTTGGCTTAGATATGGACAATTGACTTAGTACTTAAAATTCTTTGGGTCTTTGAGTCTTTGCTAGGCTGTAAGGATTTAATTTTGGACCAATCTAGTTTTATTTTTGGATTCTCCAAAAGAGGATGAACTTGACCCATTAAAATGTTCAAACTTTTTTTATTGGTTAAGGGAAGATGGGTTAGGCCCATTATATCTCATCCCAATAAAAGGTTGAAACCTTTCAGCATTTGAAAAGTTTCAAAGATGTGATGATTGAGTTAGTGACTGTAATGGGTAGTTAACCCCATTAAATGAAGCTGCTCCACTCTTTCAACTTCATAAACTCTACATGGTGAAGTGTATAAAAAGACTTATGAGTTATAGGCATAAATACTGAATCAACTTCATTCTGTATTTCTTGCACTAAAAGTCTCAAATATTTTGTTTAAGTTTTGTTCTCAGTTTCCACACTTTTGAATTTTGTTGAAACTTTGAAGTCTAGTGTGCTGCAATCTCAATGATGCTAAGTTATTGTATCTTTGTAGACATTACGTTAGTTCTGTCAGCACTACACGGGGCATAGTTGTCTTGCAGAAAGAGATCTTTCTCGCTTCGACTTGTTTAGTAATCTTGTTTTTTTTTTCTATTCTCTAGTTTTACTTTCTTTAATTTTATCAATTGTAAGAACTATAGTAGAGTTCTGTAGTATTTCCCATTTCATGATTTTCTCTACATACTTCTATAGCATTTGCAAGAGAAGTATTATTTTGCTACTGAGATCATGGGGAACGTCAATCAACAAGCTACGAACATTGGTGGAACAACACGAACCATTCATGCGACAAATACTAGTGAAGTAACATGAACCTTTATTCAAAATATTGATAATCCTGCTCTAACGTTCATGCTGAAAGACCTGAGAAATTCAATGTTATTGATTTTAAGAGATGGCAATAAAAGATGCTTTTCTACCAAGCCAATTTGGATTTGGATAAATATTAAATGAAGGATCCACCTTTCGTTGCACCAAGGTGATTACCATCGTCGAACCATATCCTGAATGGATTAAGAAATGAACTATACAAGGTGTATAATAACTTGAAGACTTCCAAGGAATTTTGGGATACCTTGGAGATGAAGTACAAATCTGAAGATGCTGAGGAATAAAAGTTCATCGTCGAAAAGTTTCTGGACTTCAAATTGGTCGATACTAAGACTGTCATCTCATAATTACAGGAGTTCCAATTAATTTTGTATGATATTTATGCTGAGAGCATGTCCCTAAGTGAATCCTTCCAGGTATCTTCTGTGATTAAGATGTTACCTTTTGGTTAAAAATATTTTAAAAACTACCTAAAACACAAGATAAAGGAGATGACACTTGAGAGGTTGACTGTTATGCTTCGGATTAAAGAAGATAATCAAAAATCCGAGAATAAGACAAATCGATATCTAATGGATACTCGTGCTAATCTGCCGGAGAAAGGCAACTACTTTAAAAGGGAAGTGCCAAATGATTAAAACAACAAAGGGAAACAAGTTGTCATAGTCTGGATGTTTACTGGAAATTTTCATAAGTGTGGCAAGCCAAACCACATGGAAAAAGATTGTAAGAATCCCTAAAAGAATAATGGGCAGTATTGGTGATAATCAAATGCTCATATCATTTGTCCTGAACTTATTGATCTGACGGATTTTGATATATCAGTTGTGGTGTTTGAAGCCAATTTGGCGAATAACCCAAGAGAGTGGTTAATTGATACTGGTGCCACTCGACATGTCTAGTCCAACATAATTGTGTTATCTAACTACACTGTTTCAATAGGCCATAAGCTCCACATGGAGAATTCGTCCTCGTTAGAAGTGGTTAGAATTGAAAACGTTTAATCTTAAGTTATCTTTTGGAAAAGAGTTATTGCTGAAGGAAGTGTTGCATGTCCCAAACTATCGCAAGAATTTAGTATTTGTCTCATTGCTGGTTAAGCACGAATTTAAGTTAGTCTTTGAGACTAAAAAATCTGGGTTAAGCAAATTTGGACAATTAGAGGTAAGGGTTATTGATTAGAGTAGATTTGTCCTTATTTTTATTAGCTTTTTAGTTCGTTTTTATATTTGTTTTTTGTATAAGTTGGACGATTTAAGCATAATTCCGTATTTTTATAGTTCTGACTTATTTTACCGTATTTTAATCGTAATTGATGCAAATAGGTGATATTTCATTTTTTTCACCTTACAGCTAAGTAACCGGAAAGAGTTCAGCGCGTAATAGACGAAGTTCGATGTTCAAGAATAGGAAAACGAGCTTTCCGGCGAAACAAGTAGCAAAAGATAGAGAGAGATGGGGGCAGACGCGCAGTCGTGTCGACTGACGCGACCGTCGATGCTCCGTCGACGCGAGCCATGACCTGCGTCAGTCGACGCAACGTCGACACAACTTGCTGAGGCGTCGATGTCGACGCACTGATGTCGATGCACTGTCGACGCAAACTTGCTGAAGCGTCGATGTCGATGCACCCAGTCGACGCACCCACCTAGCCGACGCGCACGCCAGGCAGCACCGACGCCGAGCCACCAGCGCGCGTCAATCGACGCACCGTCGACGCGACGGCCCAGAATTCGGATTTTAGGGTTTCTTGTGCGCCAAGACTTACAATATCTATATAAACCCTCCTTATTTCGGATTTTAGAAAAAAGACACGACCCCCTAGGGTATTTGAGCTGATAATAAACATAATTCCACATCTCATAACGAGATTTGAAGACGGAGATCAAGGATCGAAGAACAACGCGTCCAAAACATCGAATTCGCGTTCGGGATTCATTCTTCGCCCAAGATCAACGTTCAAACTCCGGAATAGCTGGAGCTTTTTACTGCTTTTCGTAGTTACAATAAGTACTCTAAACTCTTAGTTAATTGCTTAGTTAATTCTAGTTTTGATAATTAGTTTAATCGTTTTATGCTTGAGTATTGGATATTGGTTTAATTTAGTTTATTTACGCGAGTTGATTTATGCTTAGTTATTCGTTAATCTTAGATTCTTATGATTCGTTGCTTAGTGGTAATTTCTTATGCTCATGCTTTTAGATTTGTTAATTAGGTTTAATTTATGGTTGCGTATTATTGATAGTTTAATTATTGCTCGTAGTTGATAATTTAGTTAGAATAATTAGTTTAAATAGATTTAGTTTAATTATTGCTTTAGTTATAATGATCAACTCAATTTCTTTTAAAACCCCAATTGTACATGTATTTTATTCTAGTTCGTAATTTGAGAAAAACATCCGAAAGACCGAACAGTTGTTTCCTCGAGAGATACGACTTAAGTCAAACTCATCACCTTACAGTTACCTCGTACTTTTGCGAGCAAACTGACGTGCTTTTAAATTTATTAAAAACGGGGTGCACAAAAGTTTGGATCAAAAATTTGGCGCCGTTGCCGGGGAAGCAACGAGTAGGAATTAAAGATGTTTTTCGTTTTATTTTCTTTTTGATTTATTAGTTTATTTATTTATTTATTTTTTTATTCACTTGGTCTTTGCCATTTGGTACGTTGATGTATTGTTGAGTTTATGCAGGGAAGGCGATTTCTTCAACGCAACCTTGTACCATTCATTGACAACATCCACCGTTCAAATCCACCGAGACCAAGACCCATTTTTATTCCCGAGGACGATTCCTCAACAYCAACTGATTTCGCTTGRYATCAAGTTTRCGACATTATGTTAGAAGCAAATCCAATTCGAAACGGCGATTCACCACCGAGATCACCACCACGCCCCATTATTGTGAGACAAGATGAGGAGAGAAATGAAGGAGTCGACCAGCAGCAAAACGTAATCGGTCACCAACCCAACATGGCGAATATGAGGCACAACGAAGAGATGAAAAACAATGCTATTCGCCAACACAACATCGAGAACGTGGCAATTAGGAACGAAGATTTTTTGCAGCATAACACGTATGCTAACAATCAAGGGCACGTAAATGATTGGTTGGAGAATCAAGATCATGGTTACGAGCAAAATAATTTCGGAAGGAGATACAAGCGCGAACACCATTATGCGCATGACGACCACTATGAGAGAGCTAATGATCGAGTTAGGGAACCAAGGGGAGATCGAGCGACTCGACAACGAGATTTAGCACGCCCGAAGGTTGTGCTTTATGGGTCTGCTATTGTACTTGGCCCGACTGCAAGGGAAGTAGAGATTAAACCGCATCAAATTAATTTACTTCCGACCTTTCACGGAAATGCCCACGAAGATCCTTTAGCGTTTTTGAACTACTTTATCGATGAAGTAGGCAGATTTGTAGGTCATGGCCTAAACCGGGAGGAGATGCAAATGATTTGTTTCCCCTATAGCATGAAAGACAAGGCGAATACATGGTTACTGTCCTTAGAACCAAGATCATTAACTAATTGGGAGATGATAAGCGAGAAGTTCCTAAATCAATACTATTCGGCACAAACAACGAGGCAAATTCGGAGGCAGATTGCTAACTTCGAACAAGTGGAGGGAGAATTATTTCATGAAACACGGGAGCGTTACAAATCACTTTTACAAGCATGCCCCCATCATAGCTATTCCACGAGATAATTAATCAGTTTTTCTTTGATGGTCTGTCGCCCATGGGGAGGAGCCAAGTTGAAATAGTAGCAGGAGGAGATTTTGGTGATTTAACGGCTCGCGAGGCAAAACGAGTATTGGAGAAACTGAGTGAGAAATCTAGAGAAACCAACTCTCGGTCTCGTAAATTGAAAGTTAATGAGATTTCCATCCCTGATCCTGACTTAGATGATGGCGAATTAGTCAAAGCAAAGTGCGAAGAGATATTTGAGGAGAAATTGGCAGCTTGGAAGGTCGAGCGGGCAAGCAATGCCTCTTTGAAGAAGACTAATGCGATATGTCACCAATGCAGATCCCCCGAACATTTAGCCGATATGTGCCCGTTCAACCACGAACAACGAGGGGACGTCAACGCCATCCAGCACTATTCGAATCAACAACATTCGGGGCAGAGACCACCACACATTCAAACACCTGCTACAGTTCAGTCGAGTGATCAACTTTTAGTCTGGCAGCAAAACCAAGTTGCACTATTCGGAACCGAGACGGCCTCACACATGTTCAGGAGGAAATTAAGGGAGTTCGAGATGATATGAAAGAATTGAACGATGATGGCTGAAATGGCCAAAAGCACTCTTGAAAACTCGTCAGGACTAAGAAGATTGGAGTTAAATGGTGGGACGATTGGCAACTGACATGGCATCATTGAAGAAGGAGAAAAATACTCTTCCAAGCCAAACAGAACAAGCCTCGGCTATTCATGTGCTGAGAAGCGGAAAAGTAGTGGATAACGGCATCGAGCTAGAAAAGGAGAAGACAAAAGGGAGGCTGAAACCCAACCACAAGAAGATGCAACCAATTCGGCCGATCTAATGCATAAATCTTCAATTCCAAATATTTCGAGGCCGATAGCAGCTGAAAACCCCATTGATTCCTTAAATTCGCCGCCCAAGAAGTTGACTGTTTATGATCATGTTCCCTTCCCAAGTCGCCTATGTCCGGCCAAGGAGAATAAGAGATTCATGGAGCTATATAACTTATTGAAGAATGTTAATATTAACCTCCCCCTAATAGAGGTGATAAAGACAATGCCGGCGTTTTTGAAGTTTTTCAAGGATCTAGTATCAAAGGAAAAGCGTTTGGATACAAGTCAACATGTGGCTTTGATAAGAGATGTTGGTGATATATTTAAGAAACCATTGCCACACAAAGAGAAGGACCCTGGGAGTTTCTGCATAACTATTTCTCTCGGGAATGGATAAACGGCAAGAGGGATGCTCGATCTTGGCGCTAGCATAAATTTGATGCCCCATTCGATTTATAAGGAATTTGGCCTAGGACCGCTGAAGCCGACCACGATGAAATTACAATTAGCAGATAGGACGATAAGGCTACCCTTGGGGATTGTGGAGGATGTCTTAGTACAAGTACACAAGCTAGTAGTGCCGGTCGACTTTGTCATCATGGATGTTGGTGACGTACAAAGCGAGAACCGAGAATACACCATTTTGTTAGGACGTCCGTTCATGTCTACAACGCGTACGGTGATCGATGTAAATGAGGGGAAGGTGACTATGTCCGTATTGGGCGAGACGGTGATGTTTTCACTTCAAGATTTTCACAAGAGTCCTGCATGGTTTGTTAAGAACGATTGTTCTACAATTGATTTAGTAGATTCTTGTGCGAATGAGCTCTTGAGCATTGCACGATTGAAGAGTTTGATAATGTAGAAGCATTTGATGATGGATTGCTCATGCGGTTTGACGTACCTCAAAATGAGCCAAAAGTGGAGTTGAGACCACAACGAGATCGTTCGAAGTTTGAGCGAAGAGAAGAGACGAAGCTACCGCATAATTATTCAAGATGTGTTTCCCTCGACCCCTACAAGAATTTTAAACGTACGAAGAAAAAGGGCGAGGCTAATAGCAAGGATTCGAAAGCGAAGAAGAAGAATTCGAATGAAGTTTTTAACGAGAAGTTCAAGGTTGGTCAACTAGTGCTTTATAATTCCGATCGTAAGTTTGATCCAAACAAGTTTGAAGTCGCATGGAGTGGACCATTTTTAATAAAAGAGATGGACGAGTATGGAGTCACCACTATTTACGATGAGAGTGCAAAGACGGGATTTCAAGTCCACAAACATCGACTTAAGCCTTATTTCAAGGATTATATGAAGAATCGTGATCGTACCAAGAAGGAGTTCGTGGACCCACCACGAGCTAGAATTTGATCAAGTAATTGCGTCGAGCATATGACGTTAAATTTTTCGCTTCTTGGGAGGCAACCCAAGCGTTGGTTAGTTTTTGTTTTATTTTCTTTATTTACTTTTATTTTATTTCTGTCTTTTTAAATTGTGTCAATTGCAGTGGTACGTTTATGTGTGTGTTGATGTGCAGAGAATATGATAAATCGCTTATTCTGGACAACGGTTATATAGCGGAAGCTCGCTACCGCAAGGCCTTACCGCTAGTTCCACTCGAGGCGTTAACGTTGACGATCAACCACTGAACCTACCGCTTACCGTCGTAATCAGGGAAAACGATGATTTCATCGATCGAGGTCGCAATCCGACCCAAGTTAGCCGCAGCCCGGCAACCTTTTGATGAGTTGCAACCCAGCCATTTATGACGTTGGCCGCAATCCGGCCGTTTCATTTCCCAAAAGACGTGCCACCGGGCACTTGCGCGTAGCAATTGATCGCAATCATGTTCTGATTGTTTGTTTTTGTTTATAGGTTTGTTCGGGACAATCTAGTCACGCGATCTAAGACGAAGGATAGTTGCACATGCGTTTTTAGAGAGACTCGATCGTCGAATTAAGGGATGTTTTCTTATCTCCCATACTCTTATTTTCTTTAATATTTATGACAATCAAGAGATTGTCAAGTTTTAGGGAGGTGGGGTGGTTGAGTATGGTTAGTGCAATTTGATGTCTTTTGTTTTGAAATGCATATTTTTGATGTGATTGATAGCTATTTCTACGCTTATTTGTGTTTGTATGGCATGCCTGTCGAAGTTGACTATTATGATTATTTGTTTTCGTTTTTGAGCGTGCATAAGTGCATAATTTTTCAAAATTTATTATTATATATTGTAAAATGGTACTTGGACGCAATTAATTTTGCAAAACCTTAAAATCAGCGTCAATTCAAAAATTTCCATGCAAAAAGACCGCGAGTAGCCTGAGTGATTATCATCATTGCATGTGCTTGAGTAAGTTTCAGTCTTGATCTCTCTTTGATACCGCTATGTGTAGTTGACTTTGAAAATGACATTAAGGCACATATAAAACCCTATTCCGGCCATATCTATATAGTTTTAGCCACTATAAATTTTGAATGAGCCAATCATAGCCAAATATCCATACCTATAGCCATGAGTGTTTTTGAGACGACCCCTACAACCCATTAAAAGCGTGGGGTAGGAGTTCATATTTTTATTGGTTATTTGAGTCTTGGAATTGTATTAGGAATTTATGAATTTTTTGTATTTAAGGACCACCATCCGAAAAAAAAATAAAAGAAGAGAAAGAGACCCCATAAAAAAGAATACAAAGGGGATAAGAAAAATAATAGGATGGTGGATAGTGTTGATTAATTGCCTACGCGCTTATTAAGGCTTGAATTTTATTGTTTAATTTATTTTATGAAGCCTTATGTTTAAAAGGCGAAGAGTTGTGTAAGAAGCATGCTATAAGCTTCAATTATGCTTAAGTGGTTTGAGCTTTCAGTCGGTTTACGAGTTTTGAGTTGAGGAATAGCCTATTTAAAGGCTAAGTTATGAGTGTTAAGTGAGGTTTTATTTTTGAACGAGGTGAAGCGCATTGCTTCGTGTTTAGGTTAGGTTGAGTGAGTTATTGATCATGTTTGATCATGAGTTAGCAACACGACTTATATATACCATACCCGTCCAAACAGCCTTACGTTACAACCCGCGAAGACCTTTTTCGATTCTTAGTTTAGACAGCACACTTAATTTGCGATTGAGAAGAGATTGATTTTCGGTGCTTATTTTATTGTGCATGTAATTGTATGATTTGAGTGTATACACGTCCCATGCAGTAAATACTTGAGTGCTTTTAAGCATAAACTTATATATTATCCTTCGTGAGGATGCATGATTTTATTTTGAAGCGATAATGTAATAATGGCCAAGTGTTTGACGTTGCGTGGCTTGTACCTATATTTTCAAAATTATGTATGTAGCACAATACCACTCTTTGCTTGAACTTATTTTCATTCTAGTTATACTTTGAATCTATCGTTTGTTCGAGGATGAACAAACCAATTAAGCGTGGGGTAGTTGATTAGAGTAAATTTTTCCTTATTTTTATTAGCTTTTTAGTTCGTTTTTATATTTATTTTTGGTATAAGTTGGACGATTTAAGCATAATTCCGTATTTTTATAGTTCTGACTTATTTTACCGTATTTTAATCGTAATTGATGCAAATAGGTGATATTTCGTTGTTTTCACCTGACAGCTAAGTAACCGGAAGAGTTCAGCACGTAATAGACGAAGTTCGATGTTCAAGAATAGGAAAACGAGCTTTCCGGCGAAACGAGTAGCAAAAGATAGAGAGAGATGGGGACAGACGCGCAGTCGCGTCGAATGACACGACCGTCGACGCGAGCCATGACCTGCATCAGTCGATGCAGCGTCGACTCACTGTCGACGCAACTTGCTGAGGCGTCGATGTCGACGCAACTTGCTGAAGCGTCGATGTCGACGCACCCAGTCGATGCACCCGCCCAGCCGACGCGCACGCCAGGCAGCACCGATGCCGAGCACCAGCGCGCGTCAGTCCACGCACCGTCGACGCCCACGGCCCAGAATTCGGATTTTAGGGTTTCTTGTGCGCCAAGACTTACAATATCTTTATAAACCCTCCTTATTTCGGATTTTAGAAAAAAGACACGACCCCCTAGGGTATTTGAGCTGATAATAAACATAATTCCACATCTCATAACGAGACTTGAAGACGGAGATCAAGGATCGAAGAACAACGCGTCCAAAACATTTGAATTCGCGTTCGGGATTCATTCTTCGCCCAAGATCAACGTTCAAACTCCGGAATAGCTGGAACTTTTTACTGCTTTTCGTAGTTACAATAAGT
This sequence comes from Phtheirospermum japonicum, assembly GCA_014905375.1. NCBI lineage: Eukaryota > Viridiplantae > Streptophyta > Magnoliopsida > Lamiales > Orobanchaceae > Phtheirospermum > Phtheirospermum japonicum. The sequence continues at coordinate 393,808 of BMAC01000181.1, forward strand.
ACTCTAAACTCTTAGTTAATTTTTTAGTTAATTGCTTAGTTAATTTCTTAGTTAATTCTAGTTTTGATAATTAGTTTAATCGTTTTATGCTTGAGTATTGGATATTGGTTTAATTTAGTTTATTTACGCGAGTTGATTTATGCTTAGTTATTCATTAATCTTAGATTCTTATGATTTGTTGCTTAGTGGTAATTTCTTATGCTCATGCTTTTAGATTCGTTAATTAGGTTTAATTTATGGTTGCATATTATTGATAGTTTAATTATTGCTCGTAGTTGATAATTTAGTTAGAATAATTAGTTTAAATAGATTTAGTTTAATTATTGCTTTAGTTATAATGATCAACTCAATTTCTTTTAAAACCCCAATTGTACATGTATTTTATTCTAGTTCGTAATTTGAGAAAAACATCCGAAAGACCGAACAACTATTTCCTCGAGAGATACGAATCGAGTCAAACTCATCACCCTACAGTTACCTCGTACTCTTGCGAGCAAACTGACGTGCTTTTAAATTTATTAAAAACGGGGTGCACAAAAGTTTGGATCAGTTATCTTGAGAAAATGATTGTTCAAACTGAATGTAACATCTACTCGCCTTGTAAACTCTTCAAGTATGAATGAAAATGCATCTAATTCCATTTACTTGGTTGAGTATTCTGATTTATGACATATTACATTAGCACATGTTAATTCAAATGCAATAAAATACTTATGATTTTTTATTTGTCACCTACTTCAAAAATTTATTTACAAAATAGATAATTTGTATTGAAGCCAAAATGGCTAAATTACCATTGGATTCGGTGGAAAGACGCAATGAACCTCTAGTTCTAATTCACACTGATATATTTGATCTCAAATTTGTGCAAAGTAGATGTGGAAAGAAGTTTTTTTCAACTTTTATTGACAATTGCTCAAGATTTTGCTACTTATATTTGTAAAGAAGCAAAGATGAAGCTGTTGAAACTTTCAAGAGATATACAACTGAAGTATGGAATCAACTTGTCAAAAGGATTAAAGTAGTTCGAAGCGATAGAGGCGGTGAATAAGTAGCTCCATTTGAACAATTATGTTTCGAGTGAGGCATAATATACTCAAATGATAGCAGCATATTCACCATAGTCTAAAGGCGTCACCGAATGCAAAATAGAACTTTTAAAAATATGATGAATTCCATGTTGATTAACTCGGTTTTACCCTAAAACATGTGAAGGAAAGTTATTTTGACAGCCAAGTACATATTAAATAAAATACCACTTAATGGTAAAAATGAGATACCTTATGAACTTTGAAAAGGTCGTAAGCCATCTCATAAATACTTGAAAGTGTGAGGGTGTTTGACAAAGGTCGTTGTACTTGAACATGAGAAAATGAGAATTGGACCAAAGATGGTTAACTACATTTTTAATGGATATGCATACAACAGTATGTCTATATGTGGATGGCATGTTGATCATGGGTAGTAATCATGATTTGATCATGAATACTAAGAGAATGTTAAAATGATATTTTGACATGGGAGATATTGGACTTAGTGATGTAATCCTTGGGATTAAAATCAACCAAACTTAAGATGAGATTTTTGGTCACAATCTCATTACGTTGCGAAAATGCTCAAGAAATCCAATAACTATGATGGTCCATCTAGTAAGACGTCCATTGATCTGAATATAAATCTGGAAGCTAATAAGGCTAGACAAGTTGCACATTCAGAGTATACTTTGGACATAGAAAGTCTAATGTACTTGACGAATTGACATGATCAGACTTATCCTATCCCGTGAATAAATTGAGTGGGTATACAAGCAATCCTGGACATGAGAATTGGAATGCGATGAAAAGGGTATTGATGTATTTGAAATATATAATGGATTATAGGTTATACTATATTCTAGACATCCAATTATACTTGAGGGATATAGTGATGCTAGTTGGATTTCAGATTCGAAAGACTCACACTCTACTAGTGAATATATCTTCTATATTGGAGGTGGGACGGTTTCGTGGATATTTATGAAACAAACTTGTATAGACTCGGTTCACCATGGAACCTAAGCTTAACTTTAGATAAAGAAAGTGAAGAAGTATAATGACTTTGTAACTTTCAAAAGATATTTCATGTTGGAGTAAGTCTATGCCACCTGTGTTGATACATTTTGATAGCCAAGTAGCTATAGGAAGGGTACAAAATTGTATGTATAACGAAAAGTCTCGATATATAAGTAAAAAACATAACACTGTTAGATAATTACTTTTGAAGTGATATCTATTAACTATATAAAGTCACCTTATAATATTGCTAACCCTCTAACAGACTAGCTTAAATGCCATAACTTGGGAAATTACTGGAAGGAATGGGTTTAAAATCCACAAAATTATAGAATAACCATAGTGGTAACCGAACCTTGATGAATGCAGATACCACAAACTTGGTTTAATGGGAATAGTAAAAATATGAAAATTTATTTTAGAGCTTGAAATAAGTTGACTGTTCGAATCTCATCCCTTTAAAGCAATCTAAGTGAATTTATCTGAGAATTGTGGTTAAGATAAAGTTTTGGGACTTTTAAATGAATCTGAAACCCATGAAGGTAAAGTATGTCAGGATACTTTTGATGGGATGTCATCTGTATAACTTTGAAGTGAGGGTGGCTTTAAAATATAAACAGTTATGAATCTAAAGTGTTAGCTATGGCCAAAACGCACACAACTTACGAAAATAAAGGTTTTAAGGTTATATTGTATAAATATCATTGTCTTGACACCAAGTCATCAAGATCTTTATGACATTTGTATATTCGATGATAGTTAGTAGGAAAGATTCTATACCACAAAATGCCTATCTTGATGCAATAACGTCTTATGATGATTAAGCACAGGAGACTGCATACATACATGCATTGATTCCCACTCATGCGTGAGGTTGGAAAATTAGTTTTATTGTGCCTAATTTTGATGGACAAATACTTAACTCATGTATAATTAAAGGGAATAATATTATTATACACATTGAGTAAATAATCGTACTGTATTTATTTTCTCAAAATTATTTTTCAGTGATTGAGAAATAAATTGTAAAAGTTAGTCATTAGAAAGGAAAAGTGTATAATATTCGACATTGAAAATGTAAGGAAAACTAATACACTTTATAAGTAAAGACGAAGTTGTAATGAACATCATGTGATTAATCTCATGCACTAGTTGATTGTTTTGGTAACTGCGGGCTTGGGCCTTGTAGTTGGCACTGGGTTTGGATCTTGACAATTGACTTAGTATTTATGATTATTTGGATCTTTGGGTCTTTGGTGGGCTGAAAGAGATTGATTTTACTGCATTCCAGTTTTGCTTTTGACTTCCCAAAAAGAGAATGAGCTCGACCCATTAAGATGCTCAAACATTTTCTATTAGTCGAAAGAAGATTTGGTAGATCCATTATTTTTCAGCCCAACAAAATGCTGTAACCTTTCAACTTCATCAGTAGCATTTGAAAATTTTCAAAGCTATGATGATGAGGTATTAGTTGTAGTGCATAGTTAAATCCTCTAATTGCATATGTTCCACCATTTGAACTTCACAAACCCCACATGGTGAAGTGTATAAATAGATTTAGAAGTTATAGGAAACTTCATTCCGTATTTCTTGCACTAAAAGTCTCAAATATTTTGTTTAAGTTTTGTGCTCAGCAGGGGCAGAGCCAGGGGGGTGCTCCACTGGTCCAGGGAACAACCCGGTTTTATTTGGGCCCCTAAAAAAAATATATTCAAAATAGTAAAAAAAATTATATTTGGGCTAAAGTAGTAGATTTGAGCTAAGAGTATTAGATCGGGCTGGCTACGCCCCTGGTACTCAGTCTTCACACGTTTCAAGTTTGTTGAAATTTTAAAATCTGGTGTATCACAGTTTTAAAGATATTAAGTCAGTTTATCTTTGGGTACATTACCCCCGTTCCATCAACATTACACCTGACGTATTTATCTTGCGAAAAGACAATTTTCTTACCTCAACTTATTTAGTAATCTTTTTTTTCTTTCTCTAATTTCATTTATTTAATTTTATTAATTGTAAAAACTATAGTAATTTAATAATATTTCCAATTTCATGTTTTTCTCTACATTACTTTTGTAACACTAAAATGCAATTTTCTCTCGTGAATAGGTTTCAAAAAGAAAAATTTGTGATAGATTGATATTTTTGGTCGGTTGTGAAGGATTAAGAATTTAAGACGTGTTTTCCGTGTTAATCAGGAATTAATTATTGATTAATTTAGTTAATGACTCGTGGGGTATTTAATGGTCGTCGATGTCTTCTGTGGTGACGGTACTCGCAGCAAATAGAAACAGCACAAATCTCACGTGTTTAATTACAGATTTTGCATCATGGGATGAGCTCTAATAAAATAATAAATGCTTAGACCTGCATAAGAAAATCAATACAAATCTTTGTCCAAATTATTTTTCACAGTAATTAAGAACTACTATAGCCTCTTTTGTCAAAACATTATAATTCATAATTCTATGGGTTACTATTAAGATCGACTTATATACTGATCCGTCTTGTAATAATTGTTTTATAGTTAACTTTATACTAATTAAAAAAATTGAGTAATTTATATAATTAGTACATATATTTAGTTTTAATTTGTTGACACCTTCTGTAATTTATTATTTTAAATAATTTCACTTAATAAATTATTGGAACTTCTCTATAAATCTCCTTCGAATATCCAAACTTGACATTGTTGCCAAAGAAAAACATGTAAACTCCCATTCCTCAAGAAAACAATCAATTGAATTATTCCTTTACCATATAAATTTAATATCTAGATTGTCAAAGTGTTAAAAATAAGAACCTACACAGTTTATGTGAATATAAATATATATATATATATATATATATATATATATATATATATAGAAAATGTCTACGGTGTCGTGAAGGCACCATACCCTACCCTCCTACATTTATATTCGTCAATTTATCAATAATTGTAATTATTTTTTGATCCAATGGTTGTGATTAACTAATGAATGATTGTCTCAAAGCACCATATAAGTTCTCATATATATAACATGTGAGAATAGATTTTTAGGTGAGAAATGAGAATGAATTATGTGCACTAATTTTAAATACCTTTTATTAAGAGATCCAGTGGCATTTTTGTAATTATAAACACCCGCTAGCAATTTTTTAACAAGAGATTTGTTTTTTCTTAGACATATTTGTACCCGTCATTAATTCTCCATTGAATCGGACGCAAATAAGAAAAATCTTCAATCAATATTTTCCATTGATTCGCAAGCTCTCTGCATAAAGAACAAAATCCCTGCAAACATCACAAATGATGTTGTTTCTACCGGAAATAGTGAACCACCTGGATAAAACCTGGGAACCCGCGAGCTTTCGAAGTCTACACCACAAACAAAGGTTAGAAAGGACCACCGGTGGTTTTCCGGTGGAAACCTCTCCGATGCTTAAGTTAGTAAGCGATGAGGTATTTTCCAGAGAAAAATAAGAAGGAATGCTTGTAACAACATACCTCTCACTGCCCTCAGGATGGGATATTTATAACTTATCCCAGTGGGGACCCCAGCCGGGATCTCGGGAACACGTGCCGCAAATCATGGGCCATTTTGGGGAACATATTCGGAACAAGTGGTCCCACTTGTTCCCTCTCAGGCAAGCTGGTGGCCAGGTCTGTTTGGACCCATTCCAGTTCTGATTGTTATCGGTGTCAATTCTTCTCTTATCCCAGGTCTGCCGGGCACATATACGGGTTTTCCCTGGCGAGGGGACCTCTTTTTCGGGATCTCGGGAACATGGTCCCTGAACTAGGGACCATTCAGTTAGCGGATCCTGACAAGTGGTCCTTGCTTGTCTTTTTGGTCCAAACCTCAAGCAGGTCTGGCCAAGAGGCCATTTTCTCCGGAAGAGCTTTCGGCCAGCTTTTCCTTCACGCCCATTCATCCCCTCTTATCTGCTACCGATTCCAGGTTTACCTCAATCCAGGTTTGACCGACATGGCCCTATCAACTCCTCCCCCCCCTAAAAAGGGTTGAGGTAGAGCTAATCAAACGGGGCCCCACACCTTTTAGTGCTTCTCGTACTGGCCCGGATCCCCAGAGATACACCAAAGTGGCCAGAACTAATTATTGGCGTTTAATGGTGTCTCATATTCGCCCACCAGGCTATTGTACCGCTACGTTACCCCTCGCGCACGCCTAGWCAGCCCTAATTAGGGTCCCAGACGCTTCAACTTATCTTCTAGGGCCCTATTCACCTGCCTGCATTAAATGCTCCAATCCCATRAAATCCCTCTTTTCTCGATTTCCTCATTTTGAAATCATTCGCTTTGCTTTTTATTCCRGCCGACTTCATTTTCKCTTCTCCACCTTTTCACTTTTTATTTTTCTTTCTCCCRCCACTTTTGCGACTCCGCCTCTTCCAATACTCCGGRGAYTTCCTCCCTATTATTTCTCAATTATTCCGACGATCTTCTTGAGTCAGGTACCCTTCRTCACTTTTTCCTTTTAATTTTCATAATGTCATCTTCTCCAGAAATTAGGGTTACTCCTTCCCTTTCACCCGCTCTACCTGAAGGGGTAATAACTCCCTCTCCTCCGCCGCCCGCAGTATCAGAGGCGGCGGGGACCCCCCCTTTTTCAGAGGAGGTTGTAGCCTCCCGCTCTTCCTCACCAGACCCTCCGGAGGTGACGGCGGCTCTCTCTCCTCCATCTGATGCTCCGACGCCCATGGCTACCTCTTCGTCAGGGGGTATGGAGTATCCTCCGCCGCTTCCTGATTATCCTAAGATCCACTCCGTTCTCAGCCAAAGCTCTGTGGACGAACTTAAGTATAAGTATAGCATTAGAGAACCTTATGATCCCTATGCTCCTCGAGCCGGTACCTTGGCTTGTCAAGCCCCTGCAGGCCGAGTAACCTTTTATGCCGATCAATTCAGCGCAGGCCTGCGCTTGCCTGTTCATCCCATGATGTTGGAAATTGCTCAGATGTACAAAATCCCTATCTTTCAGTTTTCCCCTAATTCTTTCCGCATCATGGCATGTTATAATCTGGCCATGCGCTATGCCGGCCAGGACCCTACAGCCCTGGTTTTTTATCAGCTCTTCTTGGCGAAAAGCCTTCCCCCAGACTGTTTTTACCTTACTGCCCGGCCAGGAGTCCACTTCATTCACAAACTTCCAACCTCCCATAAATCCTGGCGCAAAAAATTCTTTTTCGTTCGTTGTGAGGGGGATTGGGGTTTTGACCCTAATCCTATTGACAGCTTACCCTCCTATCCGCCTTCGACTGCGGCGACTAGGCCTCCCCGTATTCAGAAGATAGTGGCTACCTTGAACACCAATCCAATTAACGTGACAGAGTTTCTCACTCCCTCAGTTTTGCAAACCTTTAATGAGACTTGTGAAGTGGGTCCTTTGCCTGCCGGGATTGGTAAAAGGGGGCTTCCTTATTTTGACATCGCCGCATTATATTCTACCATTTCATGCATCTAACCTTTGCTTCCTTATTTCAGAAAGGATGATGCGTTTGTTGTTCGAGGCCACCGACAGAGAAGGCGCCGCGGCTGAGACGGCTATGCCAGCCCAGGAGATGAGTGGTGCTGGCACAGCCCAAGCTCAGAATTCCCCTGCAGCCGTACCTCCAGTATGGCCACGGTCGGTTAGGCAGGCCATTTRGGATTCGGAGGAGGAGGAAATACCTCTTAAAAGGCCTCGATCCAGCCGAGGCCGAGGCATAGTTATTTCAGGCAACCATACTCCTGCTCCAGCCGTAGCTCCGGCGGCCCCTACTGTGCGCAGCTCTGGTCCTCCTCGACGGACCTCAGTTTTACACTGTTCTAGAGATGTGGCGGTTCGCCACGTGAGCGGCCAGTGTTCCCCCGAGGACCTGCGAGTTTTGGAGCAGATGAGTGATAGGGAGCTAATGGAATCCTGGTGCCAGGACGAGGCTCGGGTATGTTACCCTTTACTTCCTTTTCTCCTTCTTCTTCCTTCCTTTTTTATTTTGCATTCTTTCAAAGTTTTGGCACCTTTCAAATCTTTTCTCAGGCTAAGGCGAAGAGGGCCCTTTTAGCCATTAGGGCGACCCGATCTCTGGGCCAAGCCGATTTGGCCAAAGAGAATGCCGACCTCAAGGAGAAAATGCTAAGTCTGCGGGACCTATCCAAGGATAAGGTGAAAGAGGTGAAGAAACTGCAGGAGGAAGTGGCTGGGTTGAAGAGAGCCCAAAAGAAAATGATAGAGACGGCTCGAGAGGAAGCCAAGAATGAGGGCATTGCTGAGGCGAGGAGCCTAGCTGACGAAACCCTAACTAAGGCTAAGGTTGAATGGAAAGCAGATTTTCTCAATTCCGAAGAGGGGTTGAGTTTGGTTCAGGTGGCCAGGGAGGAAACCAAGAAGGCCTTCTTGGGATCGAAAGCCCTTTTTTCGTTTCTCTTTCCCGAAGCCGTAGCATACTACAACTATGGCTTGGATGAGCAGGCTAAGTGGGTCAAAGACAACCCTGAAGCTCCCTTTGACCGGAAAGCCCCCCTAAAAAATCCCCCGGAGCCGACCTCGTTTTCATACGAACCTGCCAAGGACCACCTTCACATTATGGGGCCCGTGGAGTTCGCCGAGCATATTCATGCCATTCTGCACCCTTTCGTTCCTGACCAGTCTCAGCCAGACCTGGCCCTTTCCGTTGTTCCCCTGACTTCATCTCCCTCCCCAACCTTTGCAGGTCTGGGTGAGCTGCCTGGAGGTGCCTCTCCTGGAGGCCTGTCAGGGGTTGCTGTAGAGAAGTTGTCCATAGGGCTTGGGACAGAGATGGATATCGAGCCTTAAACTGAGCAGATCCTTTTGTTTCCCAGCAGACTCGTAGTATTCCTGTGTGGCTGGTCTGACTGTGGGTTCTGAAAAATTGTAATATTGAATAATTGTTGACTTCTCATTTGTCGTTTTTTGTTTTCTTGTCATGTAATGACCCTTGCGTTACCTAGGGTTTCCTTAATATCCGGAAACCCTAGTACTTGTTGATTCTCTTGTTACGTGCCTGTCTTTCTTTAAATTCTTGCTGGCATTTCCATAATTTCTTACTTTTCGCCCCCTTCCTTGTGATTTCCTCAATTATCTGTCATGTCTTCTTCCCCTCTCATTGATGAACTCAGTACCGTGAGGCGTAAGAACATCGCCCTTGTGGTCGAGAAATTTAAGCTCTCTGATCAAATTGTTTCTTTAAAAGAGAAGATTGGCTCCCTGTACCGTTTCCTGGAGAGGAAGCGACAGAAGAAACGCTTTTATAAGAGGGAATGGGCTGAGCTCCGGCAGGTCAATCGCCAGCTTCAGGAGGAGAAAGCGGATCTGATTGAATCAGTGCATCGGTTGACCCTCGTTGCCGGCGAAGGGCAGTCACTCTCTGACCGTTCCGACAAGTATCGCCGCCGCTTTCATGAGACAGAGCGTGAGCTCTGGCGCGTTCGCCGAGCCTTAGCCGCGGATCGGGGATCCTCTCCGTGACACACCTTATGTTTTTATTACTTTTTTAATTTCTGTACTGAGAATGTTGACCTAGAATTTTGTTTGTATCCCCATATGTTTGATGAAATGGGAGAGATTGTAGTTTCCCTGTATGTTTTTAACTCCTGTATTTCAAGAATTCTTGCAACATTTGTTCTCCTTGCCTTGAGCGATTCTGAATTCATATCAATTCTGAATTCCTCCTGGCTTCATAGATGTGGTCTCGGGGCACATTTGTGTCTAAATTGTTTTAAGAGTATCTATTCCTGCCGAGATAGATGTAGGTTTTAAAAAGATCGAAGAGATCTGCTTTGGACCAGACCTGACTTGCGGTATCAGGCAGGTCCGGCAAAAGAGCGTTCTAGATTGATCCATCCGGGCGCGAGCCAGTAATCAAGTTTCTTCTTCTTTTTATCATCATTTTTTTAGAGACATTAAGGATAATCATCCTTAACCCATTCTCGACTTAAACCATTTTAGAGATCGGGGCAGCCGGGGGCGTTCTCCCCAAACCAGCCCTAACCTAACCAGGCTAGTAACTTTGCCCAATCTTGGCTTATGCTGTCAATTAGATCGGGCAATGTAATGGACATCCCTATTCTAGCCAATCCTGGCTTATACCGACAATCGAACCAGTTATATCATGGGCATCTGCCCTTCAGCCAATTTTGGCTTATATGACAAACAGGTCTGGAAAGTTGAGGACATTCGCCCTTAGCCAATCCTGGCCTAGACTGGCCATTAGGTCGAGCAAAATCATGGGCAACTGCCTTTAGCCAATCCTGGCTGAAACTGACAATCAGATCAGGCAAAATCATGGGTGACTGCCCTTAGTCAATCCTGGGTGAAACTGACAATCAGGTCAGGCAAAATCATGGGCAACAACCCTTAGCCAATCCTGGCTGAAACTGACAATCAGGTCAGGCAAAATCATGGGCAACCGCCCTTAGCCAATCCTGGCTGAAACTGACAATCAGGTCAGGCAAAATCATGGGCAGCCGCCCTTAGCCAATCCTGGCTGAAAACTGACAATCAGGTCAGGCAAAATCATGGGCAACCGCCCTTAGCCAATCCTGGCTGAAAACTGACAATCAGGTCAGGCAAAATCATGGGCAACCGCCCTTAGCCAATCCTGGCTTAAAACTGACAAACAGGTCAGGCGAAATCATGGGCAGCCGCCCTTAGCCAATCCTGGCTTAAAACTGACAAACAGGTCAGGCGAAATCCTGGGCAGCCGCCCTTAGCCAATCCTGGCTCTTTTTTGCGCGCCAAACTCAAATTTAGTTTCCCGCCTTTTTCAAGACCTCTGTGCGTCAAATCGGAGTGATTTCCCGCCTTAGCGTGTCAGGCCAAAACGATTTCCCGCCTTTTCTTCTCTTATATAATGGCGCCCTGCCAACTTCTTTTCCATGCATAATGGCGTCTTCGTCGACTCCCAACGTCTTTTCCCATGAGGAGCATGTCCGCCTACTCCAGAAGAAAGGTCGTCTGAAGGCAGAAATTGCCAGATTGCAGGATCAGCTGCAAGATCTTACAGAGAAATTGGCTGAGAAGAAATCGGAGTTCCGTAATGAACGACGACGCCTCGAACAGACCATTGCTGGCTATAAAAGGGAGAATGCGGAGCTGCATGTTGATTGGGACATCGCGGTGGAGGTGTCCGACCGATTTCGCGTTCGGCTTTTGGAGAACGAGGACGAGATTAAGCGGCTCCGTCAGCTTCTCGATTCTACACCCCCATCCTAAGGCTGTGTTTTCGCCTTTCTCCATGATTGTAATTTGTATCCCTATGACTGCAAACATTCTTGTGAGAATGTTTGCTTTTATATTTCCTGTGTGGAGTTTTTTTTTTTTTAATAAACGCTTTCGTTAATAATCTGAATGTTTCATTGTTTTCTTCCTGTTATGAACCACAATTTTAACTGTAAATCTACTCAACCTACACAAACATAAGGTCACTACAATTAAGTGTAAAATTTTCTTAGATTGGCAATGTTCCAAGCGCGAGGTAACGTTGTGCCATCTAGCTCTTCCAGCCTGTACGCACCACCAGTCAAGGTCTGGGTAACTCTTACCGTCCTCGCCAAGACTCCTCTAACTTCCCTTTTGCTTGCCACAGATCAGACCGTCACAAGACCAGGTGTCCTACCTGGAACTGTCGCTTGGCCACAGTTTTATCATACGCCGCTTTTACCCTTCCTTTGATATGCTCCATTCGTATCGCAGCCTGCTCTCTTTTCTCCTCAATCAGATCTAAAGCATCCTGTCTTAACAGCTCATTCTGTTCTTCATTGAAATTCTGGATCCGATGAGTTTTAAGACTGATCTCTGCGGGTACTACGGCATCCATACCATACACCAAACTGAAAGAGGTTTCACCTGTACTCTCCTTCGGATTCGTTCGGTACGCCCATAGCACGGAGCTCAGCTCTTCCACCCATTTTCCCCCAGACCTGTCCAGCCGCGACTTGATTCCTTGAACTAAGATGCGATTAGTTACTTCAACCTGACCATTCGCTTGTGGGTGATATACAGCCGTGAAATGTTGCTGAATGRTCATCTTGGCACACCAAGCCTTTATCTTGGCTCCTGTAAATTGGGTCCWATTATCTGAAACCATTATTCTTGGTATGCCAAAGCGACAGACCACATTTTTCCAAATGAAACTCATTACAGCGTCCTCTGTTATTCTAGCAAGAGCCTCGGCCTCCACCCATTTGCTGAAGTAATCAATAGCTACGATCAAAAATCTCTTTTGAGCTGGGGCCATTGGGAATGGACCAACCAGGTCAATACCCCATTTTGCGAAGGGACAGGGGGAACTCATCACCATGAGCTCTTCTGCTGGTTGATGGATTAGCGGGGCCATTTTCTGGCATTTTTCACATTTTCTAACAAAGTCCTCAGCTTCCTTCCTCAAGGAAGGCCAGAAATAACCTGCCCTTAATATCTTACTGGCCAGAGCTCTGGCTCCCATATGATTACCACAACATCCTTCATGTATCTCTTTCAGCACCATAGCCCCTTCTTTTTGTGATAAACATCGCAAAAGAGGCTGACCGAATCCCGTTTTGAATAATTCTCCATTAATTAGGCAAAACCGGGCAGACCTGTTCCGCACCCTCGCCGTTTCTCTCTTCTCTTCTGGCAAGACCTGCTGTTCAAGGTATCTTTTTATGGCAGAGCGCCAATCATCTTCCTCGGCTACCGTGCAGATCTGTTCGACCCCGAACTCCCRTTKTGCTTTTAWCAAGGTGATCGTACGTTCATAACAATCCGTGGCTGAACTTGCCACCTTCGCTAAGAAGTCTGCGCGGCCGTTTTCTTCCCTGGGAATCTGAGTAACGGTTAATTCTTTCATTTCTTTGGCTAACACCCTAAACCTTGCTAGGTACTTCTGCATGCTTTCCTCTCTTGTCTCAAATTCCCCACTAATTTGTTTACAGACGAGCTGCGAGTCTACCCTGGCACTTAGTCGCTCCGTCCCTAGATCCTTTGCCATTTGAATCCCTCTCAAAAGGACCTCGTATTCGGCGACATTATTAGAAAATGTGGGATCTAATCGGATAGCGAATTCAACAGATACTCCCGCTGGGTCTATTAGGACAATTCCAGCCCCGCAGCCTTGATTACATACAGACCCATCAGTAAAAACTATCCACTCCTTCAACTCATCCAGGGGACCAGCCATTTCTTGCATAAAATCAGCTAGAGCTTGAGCTTTAATTGCTGTTCTGGGTTCAAACGTGATATCAAACTCACTCAATTCTATGATCTACTTGACCAGCCTCCCTGATGCTTCTGGCTTATCCGTTATATTTTTTAATGGTAGATTGGTTCGCACGATAATTGTATGAGAAAGGAAATACGGCCGCAGTTTCCTTGAAGTTCCTGCTAGGGCTAGCATCGCCCTTTCCACCTCRACGTACCTCACTTCTGCTTCGTGCAAGARCTTGCTCCAAAAATATACCGGTCTTTGTATCTTACCATCTTCCCTGATTAGGACAGAGCTGATCGCCTTCTGTCCAACAGATAGATACAATATCAAGGGTTCTCCTTGGATGGGCTTAGTGAGTAAAGTCATGCTGGCTAGATATTCTTTTAGCGATCGGAAGGCCTCTTCACATTCATCGTTCCATTGAAACCTGGCCCTCTTCCTCAAGGCCTGAAAAAATGGTAAGCTCTTCATGGCAGATCTGGACATAAACCGGCTTAAAGCATTGATTCGTCCTGCCAAGCATTGCATCTCTTTTACATTCCGAGGTGCGCCCATCTCCATGATAGCTTTTACCTTTTCAGGGTTGGCTGGAATACCATTTTCCGTCACCATATAGCCTAGGAATTTTCCAGCTCTGACTCCGAACATGCATTTCTTTGGATTAAGCCTCATTTTGTATCGCCGCAAAGTGTTGAAAGTTTCCCGAAGATCTTGCACATGCGACGTTGCTTTTATGCTTTTGACTAACATGTCATCCACATATACTTCCATATTCCGACCAATCTGATTTTTGAACATTTTATCCACCAACCGCTGATAGGTGGCGCCTGCATTCTTAAGGCCAAAAGGCATGACCACATAGCAATACGTTCCTTTTGGAGTTATAAAGCTGACGCGCTTCCAGTCTTCTTTAGCCAATCTAATCTGATAGTACCCTTGCGAGGCATCCATCATGCTCAAAAGCTCACAGCCAGAAGTGGAGTCCACAAGCTGGTCAATTCTTGGTAGTGGGTAGTGATCTTTTGGGCAGGCACGGTTCAGGTCTCGAAAGTCTATGCACATCCGCCAGTCTTCTGTTTTCGGGACCAGCACCGCATTGGAGAGCCATTCTGGGAATTGTATCTACTGAATATGTCCAGCTTTCAAGAGCTTTTCTACTTCTGCCTCTATGATGGCCTCCTTCTCTGGCCCAAAATTTCGTTTCTTCTGTTTGACCGGTTTCATATCGGGGCGAATATTGAGGTGGTGTTCGGCGACTTCAGGGTCTATTCCCACTAAGTCTTGAGGGGACCATGCAAATATATCTGCACTTTCTCTTAACAGAGGAACCAGGTCTGTCAATACTTCAGGGCTAAGCGTTGTGCCCACTCGCAGGGTCCTACTCGCGTCGCCTGGAACAACTTCTACTATCATCAYCCCTTCCTCCCGTCTCGGTAATTCTATCTGTGGCTGTTCTGTCCGAGCTTTTTTGCTCATCCTCTCCTCCTCATTCCATCGTATGCAATCCACATATGTTTGCCGCGCGGCATACTGGTCTCCCCTTACCTCACCAGTTCCGTCCTCCGTAGGAAACTTCATTTTCATGTGGAAGACTGAGATGACGGCCTGAAACTGGCTCAAAGAGGGCCGACCCAACATGACATTATACGAAGATGGCGCATCCACCACCAAGAAATGCACCATCCGTGTCACCCTATATGGTTCTTCCCCCAGGGTTACCATGAGTCTCACCGCTCCCATAGGCTTTAACGCACCTCCCGCAAACCCAACCAGGGAAGTGGTTACCTCTTCAAGTTCAACATTCAGCTTTAGCTTTGTAAAGCAGTCAAGGAATATAATATCTGCAGAAGATCCTGTGTCCACAAAAATTCGACGAACGTTATAGTTGGCAATAGTAGCTGTTATCACCAAAGCATCCATGTGTGGAGCGAGGATGCTATCACTGTCCTCTGATCCGAAGCAAATGTTGGGCGTGGCTGCTACTTGTCCCACTTCCCGGGACATTCTGACTAGGTCTTTAGCAGCCCTGACATAATTGTGTCGAGTTCTCTTAGAGTGCTCATCTAGCTCTCCCCCTGTTATCATTTGGATTTCACCATGAACGACCTGGGCTTGATCAGGTCTTCTTGAACCGGCCCTTCCTCTGTCCGGAGCATCCGCCCTACCACCTTTGCTTTGCGAGAAGCAGTCTGCACTGTGATGTCCAGGCCTTGTATCACCCCTCTTCGCACCAACATATTCTTTAAGGTGTCCAGCCTGGACCATTCTTTCCAATTCGTCCTTCAGGTGCGTGCATTCATCTGTGTTATGTCCATATTCATTATGGAAGCGACAAAAGCGATCTGACCTTTCTTTTCTTGGCTTCTYSYAGTATGTTTTGGGCCACTTGAGCTCTGGGTGACGCTCTATTGCCTGRAAAATTTRGCCCGGAGGTGTCGCCAGGGGGGTATATTTATCAAAACGAGATCTACCCATTGACAGCTCTGGTCTAGGCTTTTTTGTTATCACCCTATCATCCCTGTCATACCTCTCTCTTCTCCTTTCRCCTTCATCCTTGAGCTTCAGAGCTTCCTCTAAGTGGATGTACTTCTCGGCTCTCTCCAGGAGCTCTCCAAACTTCGATGCTGGTCTTACCACCAAAGATTGGAAGAACTCTCCCTTCCTCAAACCTTGTGCCAGAGCGTTTACAAGTAGCTCTTCCGATGCCGAGGGTACTTCCAGCTTCGCTGTTGTGAACCTATTGATGTAAGCGCGTAGGCTCTCATTCTCTTTCTGCTTTAAACTAAAGAGCTCGAGCGGCATTTTTTGATACTTCCTACAACTCGTGAACTGATGTAGGAAGGCTGAGCTGAATTCATCAAAGTTGATGATAGATCTCGGCGGTAATTGGCTGAACCAGAGCTGTGCCGATTTGGTAAAATTCATTGGAAAGACCCGACACATAACCGAATTGGAGAATTTGTGCAACGCCGCTGCTATCTCAAAACGGTTGAGGTGGTCTACTGGGTCCGTCGTCCCGTTATATTCAAAACCCAAGGATCGATAAGATGCTGGGACGTCATCGCACATGACTTCCTCCGTAAACGGGGTGCCTCGCCGTGCCGGTGGTGCAGCTGCACCCACCATCTTCTTCCTAAATTCACGAACCTCTTTCTGCAGGCTCTGCATCTGTTCGACCAGGACGGGATTAGCCTGGCAGGCCGTGTCGCCGTCAGACGTGGCAAGATGCTCTTCTCTATCCGGCTGGCAGATTCGCTCCGTACGTCGAGCGTGCAATGGCTCTGTTTCTGTCGCCGGGGCTGCCTGCATTAGTAGTGCGTTGGCCGGCGGCGATGCCATTTCCGCGAATTTTTTCTCGACCGCCGCCTCCACAGCCTTGCCAATCAATTCTGACAGCTGTGTCAGAAGTGACTCATTGAGAGAGACACCCCCACCCACAACAGGTTCCCTCGGAGGGGGTGGTGTGGAACCCGGCGGAGCTGCCATGGCCGATCCTGTCGTATCTGGTATTGATGATGATTCTGGTGCCTGTTGTGCATGGGTATGCATGGCGGAACTCGGAGTGCCACCCAACTCCCCTATCAAATTTCGCTTCCAACCGTCTGAAGTCATCCTCACGCCTTAGCTCGATCCGACTTCCCACAGACGGCGCCAATTGTTTCTACCGGAAATAGTGAACCACCTGGATAAGACCTGGGAACCCGCAAGCTTCCGAAGCCTACACCACAAACAAAGGTTAGAAAGGACCACCGGTGGTTTTCCGGTGGAAACCTCTCCGATGCTTAAGTTAGTAAGCGATGAGGTGTTTTCCAGAGAAAAATAAGAAGGAATGCTTGTAACAACATACCTCTCACTGCCCTCAGGCTGGGATATTTATAACTTATCCCAGTGGGGACCCCAGCCGGGATCTCGGGAACACGTGCCGCAAATCACGGGCCGTTTTGGGGAACATATTCGGAACAAGTGGTCCCACTTGTTCCCTCTCAGGCAAGCTGGTGGCCAGGTCTGTTTGGACCCATTCCAGTTCTGATTGTTATCGGTGTCAATTCTTCTCTTATCCCAGGTCTGCCGGGCACATATACGGGTTTTCCCTTGCGGGGGGACCCCTTTTCCGGGATCTCGGGAACATGGTCCCTGAACTAGGGACCATTCAGTTAGCGGATCCTGACAAGTGGTCCTCGCTTGTCTTTTTGGTCCAAACCTCAAGCAGGTCTGGCCCAGAGGCCATTTTCTCCGGAAGAGCTTTCGGCCAGCTTTTCCTTCACGCCCATTCATCCCCTCTTATCTGCTATAGATTCCAGGTCTACCTCAATCCAGGTTTGACCGACATGGCCCTATCAGATGCCATGGCTGAGCTCTCAAATTTCTCAAGCGCGAAACCTGTTATTTCATTATTAAGTTCAAGTTTATTTTTGTTGGCAATTTTCTAATTTTGTTCAATCTGTAAATGTACTTGATTAAATAGAATTTTTCAGATACTTTGAATTCCTAATATGCTCCGGTTGTTCTTATTATTTGTCTAGGTTTTACAAGCTTTTGATTTTGAATTTTTGGTTCAATAGCAGTATTTGTTAAATCATGTAAATACACATTCAGATTGGGTGATGAAAAGTCTTCAAATACATCATTTCTTGTTAATATTCTATTGCTTAATAAGTTTATGCATAAGTGGATGGTTTGAGGTTTTTATGTTTAGATCTGTTTTTTTAATTGAAATTGTGATAGGCAGGTCCAATGGATCCTTGTGCAACGTATTGCTTGTTTTTCCTTGTCATTTTTGTTCATGTAAATTATTATTTTTATTTTTTTTGCAGAAAGACTCCTTTTCAAGATTTCTAAGAGTACACAATATGACACACCATGAAAATATTGTTGCAACACTTAAATATGGTTGTCAATTCTAATGTTCTAGTTGAATCAATGTAAAAAATGTTATTGTAATTTGACCTATTTTGGAGTTTTTGGATTATATTGTGCCCTTAGCTGCACAAAACTTACTGGTGAGTTAGTTTTGGTAATATGGTTGAGTTATGTACTTGACTTTATGCATTCTGATCTAATCGACTTAGACATAAATTTATTTTTATGCATATTGCGAGGATGATCACATTGTTGTATCATGTTCTCAATTTTGTTTTCTTTTCTTTTTTTGTTGTCAAACCATAGTACCATTTAATATTATTCAGTATAATGTTTTTGTGTATGAAAGTATTAGTATGTGAAAAATTATACTCTTACATTAGTTCCAGAAATGTGCAAAATAGTGTTACTACTATGCAAAATACTAATTGTAAATTTGCACAATAAGAATTGCATAAGATATGGCTTGCACTTGAATTATCATATTAAGTTGTTTCTTTTATGTTGATTAAGATGCACTAATTCTTAGTGTTTTATTTCAAATTGTTATAACATTTATATGATACTTTTTTCTGTCCTAGCAAGGGAAACGGAGACTTAGGTTCCAAGTCTTTATATCGAGTGTTTCACTTGGTTGTGCATATGTTATTACATTATTATGCATTTCTAGCATGATTGTGCAAAACTTGATGCACTAGGGACTGGACCTGCTTGACATCACACACACACACACATATATATATAGCATGTGAGAACCAACTCCCTAAGTGGGAACCTACGATATTACATTATACGTGATACTAATTTAAATAATGCAAAAGACTATTTAAATTTTAGCATTGATATTTTTATATTCCTTTGATTTTTACTATTATAATAGTTAGCATGTATATGATTCTAAAATAGCATCACATTCTATATATTATAGTAGGTTTCTAGGTTCCCATACAGAAATTGGTTCCCATGGGAACCCACTCCTATATATATATATATATATATATATATGTAGGTTCAAATGAGAATCATATCCTTATATGTGAACCTAAGGTTAATTATGGGCCTTTTATCTAATTAAATGGATGGATCAGATTTTTTTGTGTATTTTCTTATTTGATTAAAAGCATTAGGATTGTATAATAAAAGCACTGCTGGTATATAATAAAACCACTAGTTCGCAGGTTCGCATATAATGACATGGTCCCATTTGAACCCACCCCTATATATATATATATATATATATATATATATATAAGCTTGAGATGACTCGACAAGCAATCATAATGATACAACAAAATGAGACTCGAACTCAATTTAGAATTGAGTTGAGGTTTGACTGAGCTACTCATGACAACCAGCTTCATTTATAGCCTTAAGTGCAATTTTCAATTTCAATTTTCTTTTACACTAAAAAAAATTAGTTGGTGGGGGTGGGGTTAAATATAAGAAGTTAATGTAACAAATAACTAAGAACCAATACTGATTCCTTTCTTTTCAAACAAACAAATAAATATTAAATTATTTAAGATTACTTAGAAATAATAATTACACATATTTCTTGGAACAAAGTTAAAGAAAAAGATATTTTCAATAATTTCATAATGTATCAAATGAAGTATCCATTGTTTTGGCACGACAAATTATATATTTCACTCGAATGCATTGTACATTATGAACCCGGGCCTATTATTTAAGTAATTCATATTTGTGTCGTCACTCTAGGTTTCAAACTTTCGTCTCTCTCAACCATTTAGAACCTAATCTCTCTCAGCTCTTCCTGAACACCCTAAAATTTTTGATGATTTTTGATGATTTTTGATCAAGTTTCCTTCAATTGGAGTGGTCGGCAAACTTTGTGTCTCCAGCTTCATCATCCTTTCCCTCTTAGTCATCGTCCCGAACGTCCATAAAACCAAAAAATCAATTTCCGGCATTATTTGGGGGAAGTTTGTGATGATTGGAGTGGCGGCGAGCTCCAATTTCATCTCTTCCTATATCATCTCCTCCTCTATCTCCCGTCTGTAAGCAAATATTTTCTAGAAATTTCCACCGATTCGAGATCAATCTTACAATGGGACGAGAATCAATTGCATGGTAAGCTCTTTCAATTTTTATTTTTTTTTATTTCTTTATTCATTTTTAGGTTTTCGTTTTGATTTCAATTTTTTTGTTTGCATGTTCCTCAATTGCCTTTCAAATATCCTACTTTCTGCTGATTATTGTGCAAGTTCAAATAATGTGATTAATTCCATTTTTGGTGAAAACTGTTCTATTATAGGTTTGCGGTTGCATTGTTAAGTTATGATTTTTGTTGATGAATATAATAATTATAATGTATTAAAGTTAATATTATGGATATGATAATTATATGTGATGATATATGGTTAGTGCAATACTGAGGGTTATTTATTTTTCTGATGATATATGATACCCATATGTGTTGATATATGACAATTATATGTGATGATATATGGTTATTATATGCGATGATATATGAGCAGTTAGTATATGTGATAAATATTACCTATGCATTTCATGGGGATTTAATCGTTTTGCTGGTGAGTATGATAAAAATATGTGATGATATATAAAATTTATATGTGATGATATATAATTGTTATATGTAATAATATATGAGCAGTTAATGCTTGTGATGAATATTGTTTATGCATTTCATGGGGATTTATTTGTATTGGTGATGAATATGATAACTATATGTGAAGATATATGACAGTTATAAGTGATGATATATGAGCACTTAGTTATATAGTGATGAATATTATGTGATTCTTTTGTAGTGAGTTTTATTGTTGGTGATATTATGTCAGTTGGGGTTGTGAATATGTAGGATGATGATTTGATGGGTATTATTGTAAATTCATCTACCGGCACTTTTGAGTTGTATAATGACCATGCCTGTAAGGTAGGGTTTAGTTTTAGGAAGAACAGGAAAAGGCATAGGGTTGATGAACCACTTTCTATGAAATAATTTATTTGTTCCAAGTCTGGAAAGAAAAAAGTTTTAAAAAAATGATAAGTTTTATACCAAACTAAACTTAAGATATTATCCATCTTTGATTCAAATTGATGTTAATATGAGTGGTTTTTGATTGCTAATGGACATAGAAACGAGCACAATCATGAGTTATGTTCACAGACTCTAGTCATCTTCTTTGATCTCATAGGAAAATCTCCTCGACTGAACTTACTTATCTTAAATAGTTAAAAAAGGCGATGTTAGTGTGACCGATGATTTTAGAGTATTGTAAAATCAAACTGGTGGTGCACTACTTTTAGGTTTTACCACTAGAGATACTTATAGTGCATTGAGCAACTCGTATATATTCGATGGCAATAATTCTAACACGTTAATTTAAAACCCATTTCTAGGTTGTGTAGTTTTTTTACTGGATTGGACGTATGCTACAGGATTTGAGTTATTTGGTAATTTTTCGGTGCATTATATAACATCTCGTACTAGCGAATATGATATGATTTGTGAACCATTTGTTGGCATGAGCCTCCATAGTAAGAATATAATGTTCAGTTGTGGGCTTTTAATGAATGAGAAAGCAGAGTCGTTTGAGTGGTTATTTGGATCTTTTTTTTAGATCCATGGGTTTCACGCATCCGACTTCGATTATGACTAACCAATTCGTCACAATCGCAATGGCTGCTGCTATTTCTAAGATTTTCTCAATGTCGCGGCATCGACTTTGCGTATAGAATAATGGAGAAAATTCAAAGAAAAATATCATGTCATTGTGAAATCAATAAGGCTTTATAGAACTATTCAATTATTTGCTTCAATATGTGGAAACAGGGACCACATTTAAGTTATATTAGGACGAATAAGTGAATATCTGTCTTTTTCTATTTATTATGATGAATATGAAATTTTTGTGTGCGATAAAATACAAATATTTTATGTGTTGATATATGATAATTTTATACGATGAAATATGACAGTTATATATGATGATTTATGATAGTATGTATGTTATAAACATGATTTATGGTTTAGAGTTTTAGGCTTAAATTTTTTCTATATGATATATGAAATATATATGTGGTTATATCTGAAAGCTATATGCGATAATATATGAAAGATATATGTGATGGATATGGTTTAGGTTTTACGTAATTTATGATGATTATGACAGATATATGTGATGATACATGACAGATATATGCGATGACATATATCAGTTATATGCAATGATATATGACAGTCATATGCGAATCAATATTATGTGATTTTTCTAGTGTTTGTTTTTTCAGGATGTTTAAAGACAATAGATATCAAACTAGTTCTGGTTTACTAAAGCTTTATGATTTAAGAGAAAAATGGTGCCCCGCGTTCAACAAGAACTAGTTTTCAGGCAACATCTTATTTTCTTAAAGAAGTGAGAGCCCAAATAATTTGATTTTTAGGAGTTTATGAAAGACAGTCGGATTTTGTAAGTTCTATAACATGTTCATCGGATTTGTGTTCGAGTGGGGGACTAAAGTGAATATAAAATATGTACATTCCATGGAAGGTAAACCATTTATGGCCTTAAACGATGTGAAGTTGCTTTTGTAGGTTAGAGAAGTGTATATAATTGAGGTTTACTATTTGTTTGAGCAATTTATGAAAGGTGCTTCATGTCATCAATTTTTATTTTTTAGATAATTCCAAGATGAAATATTATGTGTGGGTTGAGTGTATTGATATGAGGTAATTTTTGACATTGGGGATTTTTTGATATCGTGCACATGCAGGTCATTTTTTGAGGTGGGGATTACGTGTTGTCATTATTTATATTTAATGAATATTCATTATGTGCGCACTATTAACGAGAGATATATTAAGAAGAGGTGGCCTAAGGATGTTGTTGGGTGATGTGCTTTGTGTGGACTCCTCTATAATTATTATGGTCATCCCATTATGGAAGATTCTAATGAATAGGACATTTCAAAAGCTAATTTTATCTAGTCAAAACAATAATCAATCTTGTTGAGGTGTGAAGAATCTTTCGAAAGAGCTTAAAGTGGTGTTATAGATGAATTAAACCCCATTTACTTTAAAAACTATGGTGATCCCTCATTAAGTAGTACTGTTCGAAAAATTCAAAGTAGTAATGAGAGATGTAAGCAAAATAAGATGGAGAAGAGTGTAACTGAAAAGAAGTGTAATCAAGTGAAAGGAATAAGAAAAACAGCACAAATCGTCGAGTCATAAACTAAGAAGATTATGGAAGGTCTACACACACACACACACACACACACACACACACACACACCTATATATATTGTTTTTCTTTCTTTTTTTTTTTTCAAGATTTAACAGGTATTTTTTTGTAAGATCGTATTGCAAAATTTATTTAAGACGGTTATGTTGTGCATCTAACTGGTGGTCCAAATACGAGTTCAAGTTTAATAGTTATTAGTTTAAATACGAATTCGAAGCTTGTATAGTTGCCAAATTCATTAAATTTTAGATCATTAAATTCAAAGTAAACCGATAGTTAAGTTTTTTTGATGATGCGCATATTTTTTATATGTAAAAGATCGACTCATGATTTTGTCTTTTTCTAAGTTTAATATGATTTAATGGTTAGTGGAATATGGTCTGTGTCTGATGTAGTCTCTTAGGTTGAGGAATATCATGATCAGTCAAAACATGGCCTTGATGAACTCATTGGAATTCTCCAATCGTTGAAGTTAAATTTTCTAAATCAATCTTCTCAAACCAATGGAAGGAATGTTGCATTTCAAGCAAACCATTCTCCTTCTGGCCACGTCATGCATAATGAGCTGATTAAAAATTCTGCTGAGTTTGACAAGTCTGACTAGGGACAAAGATACTGCTCTTATTACAAAATATCTTGAAATTTTGAATCTTGTCGTCAAAACCAAATTCCACACAAAACTATTTCAAAATTTCCTCAAAAAGTTGCATCTTTGAAGAATCTAGAAAGGCCTAATTTTTTGATAAAAAAATTTGATATCAAAACTATTAAATCCATAAGGTGTCGTGCGTATTATGGGTTTGATCACTTTGCTAACAAATGTGCTAAAACATTAGCTTATAATAGTTTTGATATGCTACCTTGAGTGAAAATGAATCGGAGGACGCATTTGAACTCAGAACTTATGATCATTCCTTCCAAGCTGTTCTGGAAGAAGATTCTGTCAATGATAGTCATGATGCAATTAGGGGTGTTATTACATTACCAATCTCATCTGTAGACGCATTCAACTCTGACCATTTTAATCATTCGTATGTGTCTCTAAATGTTACTGAAAAGTCTATCTCTAGTTCTCAACAACATGAAAAATGTAACTTTATTAATACCAAACTAGTTGATGCCTACGAGGAACTTCTAAATGAATAAGAAGAGCAAAAGAGAATTATTTACATTTTCACAAAAATGCAAAAATGTTTTACCTTTGAAAATCTTAAACAAAAAACTATCGTTGCTCGTGTAGAAGCTACTGTCACAAAAATTTAAACTAAGTATGAAAGGACTAAATCTAATCGTGATAACTTGCTTGACACCCTAGATCGGTTGAACAAGGGAAAGACCAAGCTTGATAAGGTCCTTTCAATAGGATGCAAACATGACAAAATCGGCATTGTTTTTGAAAAATAAAATTTTAAAAAAGGTGTTGATTCTTCGACCCCACCAACCAAAGAATTCTTTTAAATGAAACCAAAGTAATTTGCAGGATTTCAAATATGTTGATGGAGGTATAGTTTCGTTTGGTGATAGAGCTCATGGTAAGATTAGTGCAACTGGCACTCTTAAACTTTAAGGGTTACCTAGACTTAAGGATGTTCTTTCTTGTTGATAATCTTAAGGCTAATCTCTAAGTGTAAGTGAGCTTTGTGATAATGGCTTAACTGTACGATTTAATAAAACTCGTGTGATGTAGTTGATGCATATAATGTGTGTGCACTTCTAAGGATTAGATTTGTTGATAATTGTTACAATTTTATTGTTAAATAAGAGAGTTATTATGCCTTGGGCAAAAAATTATATGCATCCTGTACTATACGCATTTTTTAGGTTTGCATCCTAACGTTTTTTGTAATTTAATGCATCCTGTACTATACAAAATTTTGAAAGTGCATGCATCCTGTACTATACAAAATTTAGAAAGAACTAGTTTTATTAAATAAAAACTAGAATTTATTAAATAAATATGCAAATCATATTTTATCCTAACGTTTACCGGAAGTAGTTTTATTAAATAAATAAAATTTATTATTTAATAAATAATAAATTCGGTGAGTTTGCATATTTAATAAAATATGCCGGAACTAGTTTTAAATAAATAATAAATTCGCCGGAACTCACCTAAAGTATACGGGTTTGAAAATATGCAACCTCACTCGCGAGACTAGGTGAGTTTCGGTGAGTTGGGGCGAGTTGGCTGGTCGGAGGATGCACTTTCAAAATTTTGTGAAGTACAAGATGCATTAAATTACAAAAAAAAAAAAAAGCGTTAGGATGCAAACCCAAAAAATACGTATAGTACAGGATGGTTACAATCTTTTTCTCTTATGCCTTTACCAATTCCATCGCACATGCATCTGCAGATGTGACTGCTTTTGAGGTGACATCCATGATAACTCTCAGAGATGATAAAATTGAAATGGTAAGATTGGATTGTGTGACCAAACAGTGTTTCATGTTGAGAAATAATTACTATGAGTCCTCCTTTGAAACTATGAATGTTAATGAAACCTGATCGAGGATTTCCTAGCGCTCTAAGAATCGTCTCCGCAATAGTACGGAGTCGATTGTAGATGCGGTAAGTTGTCCCGAGTCGTGTCTCTCGAGGATGGATGTGATCGACTTTCGGTTTCTCAGTTGTTCTTATCGTCGGTTTGATTAAACTAATTTAACCTAAGAAAGCGGTAGTCATTGTTCGGTTTTTTGAATTTGTAACTAAGATTTAAATTGAAATATAAGATTTGAAAACATTAAGACTTTTAAAGGAAATTAAAGCTTATATTAAAAATGATCAATTTAAACTAATTAACTATAAAAACTTGAATTATTTGAAATTAAGGAAAATGGAGGGAAAATTAAAGTCAACTTATTTGAATAAGTCAACAAAATTAACTTAGCATTTAATTAAAGGTTTTAAAAGGAAGATCTTATAAAACTTTTACAAACTTAAAAATTGATTACAACTTAATAACTTAAAAGCATAAGTTCATAAGCTAGAAAGCTAGAAAATGAAATTGAAAGTTTGATAAGCAAAAGAACCACTAAACTATGATCCAAAACACAACACAATATTAAAAAGGAATAACATGAAAATGAAACTAGATTATAGAAAGATATTACCAAATGTGTGTGATTACAAAAGCTTGAAGGAGGAAAGCTTGAAAGCTGAATGATTCTTCACAAAGGAAACTTAAAACAAAGCTTGAACATTAAACAACTAAGATCTAAGCTTAACTAATCTATAACTAATTACTAGAATTTATAGGAATTAAAATGAGCAAAATATGAAAAAGGAAAGTTTTTCTGGTGTTTGGGAGAGCTTCCTTGGGGAAGAGAAGCCTCTGGTCAAGTTGGGATTCTGAAATGACGTCTGAGTGATTAAATCTTCAAAATTTCTGCTTTTCAGTCGATCGACTGAAAAAGGCAGTCGATCGGCCATGTCGGCAGTCGATCGACTGCATGCTCAAAAACGGCCAAAAGCCCTGGAATTCAGTCGATTTTGGAGTTCCAGTCGATCGACTAGAAGGGCAGTCGATCGACTGAACTCCAGTCTGTCGACTGGACTACTGCACCCGGCTCGATTCCTCGTTCTTTTCACGTCCGCCGGTTTATCGAACCACGTCCGTGCGCTTCCTTGCTTCGTCCGTTCATTCCCGAGTCGAGTATCCACGATCCCAAATGAGCGCGGGCCCCGCTTGGACGTCCTACGGCCAATAGAAAAATGAAATAGTGAAAAACTACGAAAACTAATAATAAAACGTACGAAAACTAAGAAAATCTAGAAATACGAAAAACAGCCAACTCGACTCCTAAAGCAACAAAAAGCAAGCGAAAAACACGTAACGTGAAACAAAAATGGTAATGAAAATATGTTCAAAAAGATGCAAATCAACCACCCCACACTTAGAACGGTTGCTTGTCCTCAAGCAAAACTAACGTATATTTACAAAATTACCCCCGACCAACCCTAAACTAATGCATAAAATAATTCGAGACGTCGTACGCTACGTTGCTTGTTAGCTTTGGCTAAAAGGACGACAATGTGATTTGCCAAGGAAATTTAGATCGACTTCCGAAACCTAAAAGGACTTAAACAATCCAACAAGTCGGTCTCCTCGTCCTTGCCCCGGCTAAGGTCTATCCACGCTCGAACCGTTAATCGACTCCCGACTAGCCAAGATCATCAACACCTCTCTTTACAAAAGTATACTAAAAATCAAAACAAATGGAAAAACGTGCTACACAATAACTTCAAGGATTTATAACGTATCCTTGTTTATTCATCTCTTTTCGTATTTTTCTTTTCTTTTTCTTTTCCTTTTTTTTAATGGTACCCTAAACATGAGGTACTTGAATAAATAAATGAAAATACAAAGCTATCAACGACTCCGATCGTTCGTTGCTACTAGCAACTTACAATTTTCTTGATCGAGCACGTGGAGCAATTGATGACTCCAATTTACAAACAAAAACCTATAGAGAGTGTTTAATGACGAGGGCTAGTCGAGGCACTAGTTCCAAACGAGCACAAGGATAGCACGAAGCTAAAACCGAACGGGAATCTCAACAAGTTAAACCACCTAAATCCACTAAATTCGATCGAAAATCTAAACATCCTAACAAATCATCAAAACCGCGTCACTTCGCCAAGGGTCCAAGCAACAATAGCACACACGTTTCTCAAACTAACACAAGCAAGCACACGACGAAATTAAAAACCTAGGACGATTCTAACCACCCCACACTTAAAACCTAGCAATGTCCTCATTGCGTAATTAAGCTAATAAAAGGGGTAAAAAGTTGTAGGGTAAAGAAAACGCCCCTATGTCCGAGCTTGTGTCGTTGTCGTTGTGCAAAAAGTCGTCGCCGGGAGACGAGGCAAGCAACAAGCTATCTACAAGGTAAGGTAAGTCTGGAAAATTTGCACAAAAATAAACTATTTACAAAAACAAAAATCTTTTTGATTTTTGAATTTTTTTTTTTTAGAATAAAAGTGAAGATTAGGGTTCGTTGGGCAGTCGGTCGACTGCCCTATTCGGTCGATCGACCGCAGTCGATCGACTGTCGGCTGTCGATCGACTACTCATGCCAAAAGTTCAGAATTGCCTAGAATCCAGTCGATGTTGAACCACCAGTCGATTGGGCAGTCGATCGACTGCATTTCAGCAGCCAACCTCCATTTTCGATCCTCTTTTTCCCAAGACTCCATGGCTGAACCTACACAAACCCAAAAACTCCATTAACACTACATAAAGATAGAATATACACAAAATTAAAATAAAAACTAGAAAAGAGTTAGAAAGGGTTAGAACGTCGTGGGTTGCCTCCCACGTAGCGCGTTTGGTTTACGTCGTTCGCTCGACTGTTATACAAAAATGTTATACYGGATCCAAGAAGAGGTGACGATCATGCCACGCCTTGGTGTTCTRGAGTAGACACACCGGGTGATCAGAATCACCAAGGCGGGTGCGTCGGGCAAGCCGAAAGATCGAGACATCAAGAACGTGGTCTTGCTTCGGTGGTCGTAAGCGCGAGTAGTCGACCACCCAGACGTGATCTTCCCAAAATGTGTCGACGTGCTTCTCCATCTCCCCAACCATCATCTCCTTTCTCTCGACCTTAGAAATAGTCGTAGTCGGGCATGAGAGAGTAGAACCCAGTAAATCTTTCTCGTCCTCTTCCACCTCCTTTTGTTCAAGTAGTAATAAAGCGTCGGGTGGTGGCCAACGAGGCTCGATTAACTGCGCATCCTCCATGACTGGCACAACTACATCTTCATTGCCTATAGCAGGTAAGCTCGACAATCCAAGTGCCATCGGCGATCCCAAGGATAGCACTCCTTCATTTTCCACCAGAACCTCTTCACAATACCCGAGAGGGGTTACGTTGTTTTCTGACCCATTCTCTTCGTCCTCAAAATCAACCTCATAGCGCTCACCTTCCGAAAGATCGTCAAATCTCGAATTACCATCAACGACCTTGGGCACCGCCTCATCAAAGAAGGGTATCTCGTCGAGGTACGGTTTGTTTAGCTCACCCACGTCATTGTCCATTTGCCTTGCGTGGGTCTCCATGCGATCGAGGCATCCAACGAGCTCGGCCAAGAGAGACTCCACGTCCGGGAGTGGGGACGTAGGCGAATCTTGAAAGAGTGAGGTATAAGGGTCATCGCTCAGAGTATACGAGCTCGAGGTGGGTAGATTGCAAGAATCGTAACTCGGGGATAGGTTGTAAGAATAGTAGTTCGAAGAATCGGAATCATAAATCGATGGGGCATACGATTCAAAATGGGGGTAAGYAGAAGGAAGYGCGAGGGGAACATWTAGATCGTCAAAACCCGSACCAAAAAGAGCARGAGTAGGTGCATAKTMATCTATGCTCGGGTAGTGGGGGTATGAGAATGGAGGTTGATGTGGAGGGTTTGGCTCATAATGATCGGAAGAGTAAATCCACTCTTTACCGATCGAAGCATACAGATCGTCATATTTGGGAGTTGTGTATGGATTTGGATATTCGAGAATTTGGATGTAAGGGTTGTCGTATGGCAAACTAGCTCGGTAGTTTGCCATCCTCGGCCGGATCAATCAAGCGGCGGAGGCATCTTTTTATCGTTGAGAGTGTGGGCGGGCATAGTTTGGACGTTGAGCAGGGTTTCCATCGTTCGCTTCTAGATTATTGGTGATACTAGCGGAGGAAACGCGATGTGGGACCTACCCTGCCCACACGACAAACGGCAAAAGATTACACGTATTGAATGTAAAATAATTTACTAGCTAATTATTTACGATGACAATAAGAATAATTAAGAATGCCATTGGCTTTAATCCATCCCCGGCAACGGCGCCAAAATTTTGATCGAGGATTTCCTAGCGCTCTAATAATCGTCTCCGCAATAGTACGGAGTCGARTGTAGATGCGGTAAGTTGTCCCGAGTCGTGTCTCTCGAGGATGGATGTGATCGGCTTTCGGTTTCTCAGTTGTTCTTATCGTCAGTTTTGATTAAACTAATTTAACCTAAGAAAGCGGTAGTCATTGTTCGGTTTTTTGAATTTGTAACTAAGATTTAAATTGAAATATAAGATTTGAAAACATTAAYACTTTTAAAGGAAATTAAAGCTTATATTAAAAATGATCAATTTAAACTAATTAACTATAAAAACTTGATTATTTGAAATTAAGGAAAATGGAGGGAAAATTAAAGTCAACTTATTTGAATAAGTCAACAAAATTAACTTAGCATTTAATTAAAGGTTTTTAAAGCAAAAGAAGATTTTKTAAAACTTTTACAAACTTAAAGATTGATCTAAACAACTTATCAACTTAAAAGCATAAGTTCAAAAGCTAGAAAGCTAGAAAATGAAATTGAAAGTTTGATAAGCAAAAGAGCCACTAAACTATGATCCAAAACACAACACAATATTAAAAAGGAATAACATGAAAATGAAACTAGATTATAGAAAGATATTACCAAATGTGTGTGATTACAAAAGCTTGAAGGAGGAAAGCTTGAAAGCTGAATGATTCTTCACAAAGGAAACTTAAAACAAAGCTTGAACATTAAAKAACTAAGATCTAAGCTTAACTAATCTATAACTAATTACTAGAATTTATAGGAATTAAAATGAGCAAAATATGAAAAAGGAAAGTTTTCTGGTGTTTGGAGAGCTTCATTTGGGGAAGAGAAGCCTCTGGTCAAGTTGGGATTCTGAATTGACGTCTGAGTGATTAAATCTTTAAAGTTTCTGCTTTTCAGTCGATCGACAAAAAAAGCAGTAGATCGACTGGCAGTCGATCGGCCATGTCGGCAGTCGATCGACTGCATGCTCAAAAACGGCCAAAAGCCCTGGAATTCAGTCGATTTTGGAGTTCCAGTCGATCGACTAGAAGGGCAGTCGATCGACTGAACTCCAGTCTGTCGACTGGACTACTGCACCCGACTTGATTCCTCATTCTTTTCACGTTTGCCGGTTTATCGAACCACGTCCATGCGCTTCCTTGCTTCGTCCGTTCATTCCCGAGTCGAGTATCCACGATCCCAAATGAGCGCGGGCCCCGCTTGGACGTCCTACGGCCAATAGAAAAATGAAATAGTGAAAAACTGCGAAAACTAATAATAAAACGTACGAAAACTAAGAAAATCTAGAAATACGAAAAACGGCCAACTCGACTCCTAAAGCAACAAAAAGCAAGCAAAAAATACGCAACGTGAAACAAAAACGGTAATGAAAATATGTACAAAAAAATGCAAATCAAAACCCTAAAGGATGAATTTGGGCATTTGGCCAAAGTGAACTTAATAAATTCACTGACACTGATGGTCGAAACTTAGTTCCTCATCCCACTGATATAAATATAACAAAAGAAAAATAGTTTTTGAAAATAAACTGATGAGCATGGAAATATTATTCGTAACAAGGCTCATTTGACAGTACTCTCATGGATGTAAAAAATTCCTTCTTTAATGGTACTCTCCGTGAGGATGTGTATCTTATACAACCTCAAGGCCTTGAAGATCCCCGTAAGCCAGACTATGTGTTCAAGTTTAAAAAGGCCCTCTATGATCTCAAAAAAGCACTTCATGCTTGGTTTGAGAAACTTTCTAATTTTCTCCTTAAATTTGGTTTTGAAAGGAATGAAGTTGATAAAATTATGTTTGTTAAGAAGTTCTATAATGACATTCATAGTGCTCAAATTTACGTGTATAATTTCATTTTTGGTTCTTCATCTAGCACTCTAACCAAGTTCTTTGTAGATTCATTGGCTTCCACGATCAAAAGAAACATGGTTGGTGAGTTAAGGCTTGCAAATCAAGCAGATGCATGATGGTATTTTTATTTCTCAAAGAAAGTATGCTTGTAACTTATTTAAACACTTTAATTTTGAAAATGCATCTCACATGAAAACTCTTATGGGTTCAAGTCAAAAGTTATCTAAGGATGATGAGGTTAATGGTGTAGATCTTACTTTGTATAGAAGCATGATAGGAAGTTTGCTTTATTTGTCTCCAAGTAGTCATAATATTATGTATATTATTTGTGTTTGTGCTCGTTACGAAGCTAATCCTTAGGTTATTCATTTGAAATTTGTTGAATGTATCATTATGTACATATGTGGTACAATTGATTTAAGAATTTGGTATAAAAAGACACTAATTCTACTCTTGTTAGATTTAGTAACTCTGAATTGTGAGGTGATGTTACTAATAGGAAAATTACGACTTGTGTATGTTTTTTTCTTGGAAATAACTTGGTCTCTTAGATTAGTCAAAATCAATATTATATGTCATTGTGAACAACCGAGTCTGAATATGTAGATGTACGAAATTGTTGTTCCTAATTGTTATGGATGAATCAAATGATTGGGGATTATTGTTTACATAATAAATCTCTTACTATTTTTTTGGTGTGATAACTCTACTGCTATTGACATTTCTAGGAATCTAGTTCATCATTCTCATATAAAACACATTGACATTCGGCATCACTTTATATGAAATTTGGTTGAGTCAGTATTCGTATGGAGTATGTAAATACCGAAATTAGGTTGCAAATATTTTTACCAAGGCATTAGATTATGAGAGATTTTTTATTCAGATCTCTCAATATGTGCGTTATTTGAATGTTAGTCTTCATGCTGTGGCATTTGCCCTCACATTTGTCTTGGTATTGTATATTATGATATTTTCTTTATTATATTTTCATTCTAATTTGTTATACATACCTTGCATAGTGTGTCAGCTGCTGTGAACATTTTCCTAGAATGCGTTGGTAAAAGGGCTGAAAGTTTGGAAAATGAAAATGTGGGTTGTTTATTGTAGAAATGTGCATTTCTCCCGCAAGTACGAAAACAATATCTTGTATAATGCAAGAAATCCTAAGCCAACCTAAAGGGGTGAAAAATTGTTCTACTTTAATGATCAATGCGATCTAATTAAAAATTTCTCTTATACAAATCAATGATCATAGTGATAAAATAAAATGTTTAAATTATGTTTCTCGACAATAGGAGGTTCCATCTACTCCCAAACACAATATACCAAATATGCTTAGCAACTTAGAATGTTAATTCATTTTTCAAATTAAGAATTTACAATCCATTGACCTTGCGGATAAATAACATCTCGGATGCCATTCAAATTTAAAACTGCATCTTCAGTAGTTGATTTTATTTATATATTTTCCTTTTGTGTAAGAATTTTCCTTTACATATTTAGACATAAAACTTCCAAGACATGCATCACTTGGTATTAGTTATCTTCTTGTTGATTTTTTTTTCGTACACACAAAGTGAGGATAAGGATTTCTTCTCCTCATGGAAGACATGGCGGTGTTGAATTTTCATGTAGGGTTATACACGTGTGCACTGAGTCGGAAGGTGACATTTTGTCTGAATCTAGGATTTTTATGAGTTATGGTGATGTGGGTTCAAAGTGTACTATTTTCCCCTAATTTAATTATGGTTTCCAGAATTAAGTTTTTATTCCTAGTTCTTTTCCCTTAAATATGAAGAGTTAAGGTCTATATTTTCTAGGTTTTCTTTGTAAGGAGTTTTAGACTTCGTGATCTTCAATTATTATATACATACAAATGAGATCACTACACACTACACCACACACACACACACATACCTCTTTTTCAAACTTTTGAAGTTATTGTGCTCTATTATCTTTCTCTCATTTACATATTGGTTGGTGTGACCCTTGAGTTGACATGCACTAGCAAGAATGGAGAAAATCTTTTTAGGTGTCAAATCTCTTTTCTCAAGTCCAAGCAAAAGTTTATCTTTTTCTCTCACATCTGATGCCACTATTCCAAGCTTTGTCGTCGCGCCTGAACTCAGACCATCGCTGCTAACTCACATGGATGACTCTGTATCTACTCAAATTGATGCAGTGACCGATGTGCTGGTGAATGTGATGACATCTGGGGTCGCATCTAAACCCAGAACACTATAACATTATATTCCAGCATCCACTCCGCAGCTTGTTGCATAACCACCTTCTTCTACAGAAGAGAAATATACCACTCCATCTCAATCTCCGGCCTTCTCACTACCAATTCCTTCTCCGATCAACACGCAACCTCGTAACCCAGAAACTATCATGGTTCCAGTCATTGAGTCTGCTAACCCTCAAGCATCACTGTTTCTTGGACATTGAGAACCCTCGAAACTGTTATCGCATATATAATTCACTCAAGCCCATGTATACGTCATCATCATGCAAGTCTAAATGCCTCTATGGCTATGGGTCAGATGCTTTTGAGCCTCCTAACTCTTTTTGGTGTCTCCAAGAAGGTTGGGTCTAGATTTGATGCAGAAGATTCAAAAAAAGCAGAACGCGAATATATATGCTAGGGTTTCAAATAAAGGGGGAGGTGTTGTAGCCAATGAAATTGAGAATGTAATTACTAATGTTGCCATCATCCCTACCAAAACTGACTCTTCAGCTGCTACACCTAGTGGGCTTTAGTCTCCTTTGCCTATGAAGGCTTGCAATTATAATTTTGAGACCACACTATTTTCTGTGACAAGGCGTACTAATTCCTCCTCCTCACCGATCTCTGATTCTCTCGATGATGATACAGAACCTACTGTTGTGCTCTCCCACGTCTTCAAAAGGGCAAGGACATTACTGTGAGTCCTTCACGCTCTGGTCCCCTGTCAACACCCAATATCTCAAGAAAAACCTTTCGACCGGGGATGGTTCTAGCTCTCGCACATCTATGGATGATTTTATCGAATGATATGCTAGAGATACAAATAAAGACAATCTTGCTTTTGGGGATGCTTCAGAGGATGCTGCCTTAGATGTGGTTGATGATGCTTTCATAAATACTACATATACTCTATTTGCTCATGATCTGTATAAGATATTTGTTGTACGATCTTTGATTAAGGGAAAGTGTCATCATTAACCGACATCTCGGATATATAATTTTGATAAATTCTTTGAGATCCAACAACTTACGCATGATGGATGATGTTGCATATTTTGATCAAGTTGTGGTGTACGAGTTTTACTCAAACTTGAGTGCTGAGATGTGTGACTCGTCTTATCCAAGGTATGAATTAGTTTATATGTGTGAGGAGATCTTCAATTTTAGTCATACCATGATTAATGCATCTTTGAGACCCGCGATGTGGTCGAAGACCCCGAGCCATCATATTTTACTTGAATGATCAAGTTTTTGATGAGTGATCTAACCTTCGAGTGGACTACTCAGTTTCCTTCTTCCCGTCTATCTTCCCTCTATGACTTTTTGCATAAAGTGTGCTATACCAACTAGGCTTCGACGAATAACAACTCCAGAGTCATTCTATGTAAACAGAATAACATAAACAATCTCTTATGAAGAGCAAAATAGATACTACGAAAATTGATTAAAACATAATCTCACGAAGGTTTAAACATGACAAGGACTAGAATAAATAAACTACTCACTCATGATGTTCATGAATTCATACAAGAAAAATAGAAAAACAAACATAGTTCTTGAGTAGGAAGGTGGAAAGAAGTGTAAATCTTGAATCTTCAATCTTCAATCTCTTAATAGATGGATGAATTTGACTCCTCTTGATGCCTTAGAACCCTAGGTATGTGAATAATGCCATTTCTGCTAAAGTATGGAAGGTATTTATAAGTTTCCAAGACTTGGAGTAGAAGTTTCCTTCCAAAAATAGGATTCTAGGCCCATTAGCACTAGAGTAAGCGGTTAGGGTAACCACTAACGCTACCGTTAACCCGTCGTCGATCGTCTTTGTCCGTCCTTAACGGCGCTAATGGAAAGGGCTACCGTTAAGATCACCATCACTATTCTATGAAGCCTCCTAACGGTTGTTCTAACGGTAAATGTACCGTTACCCCCACCTTTAAACCTCTCTGTTATCTCCTAACGGTTGATTTAACGGTCCGGCTACCATTAATCTCACCATTAGCGCATCTTGGGAGCTCTGTGTCGCCTCTTAGCAGTTAGAACAACGGTGATAGGTCCTCTAAGAACTTAGCGGTAGGATTTAGCAATAAGAGCAACCGATAAGATGACCATTAACTGGCAAATTTGCTATTTTCCACTGAAGTCAATCCAAGAACCATTCGACAATCATCATCACATCAATCGAGCACTAAATACTGAAAAATAGTTGAAAAACATACAAGTGGCGCTCGTCCACTCAGAAGAATAAATAAGCGAGAATTAAACATATATGATACTATGAAACGCAGAAAAGTACAATTTTAGATCATGAAATATCGCACAATTTCTCGCATATCACTCCACTTGGACATTCGAATATGCTCACCTTCACCCCACCACTTCTCAATGCCAATAATTGCCTTGTAAATATTCAAGTGGTTTAATCTGATGATGAGAATAGTCTTTCTGATCACGATGCTCCTGCTGATTCTTCTCCTCCTCTTCATGCCATCAAATGCTACTCCAGATGCTTCCACAGATGCTAATCATATCTCCACTGGTATTCGTGATTCTGGGGGTTTTCCACCAAGATTTTTGATTCTAGTGCCGCATTTACTCTTGCTTGATCAATTACAGTATGCTACTGATGTTATTGCTCATTTTACTGCTCTTTGTATCCAACTTCTCGACCTATAGGTTATATTCTTTCTACAAAAAAAAAAAAGGGAGATGTGGTTGATGATTTTGGTGCTCAAGATTTAGGTCTTGTTGCTCCAACTTACGAGAATGTGCATGCTTCAAAGGGATATCCAAATTCAGGGGGAGTTTATTTAACTGCGGATGTTGCAATTAATGCCATTGCGGATGCCACTTTCAACCTTATGTCGCATACAAGGGGAGTTTGTCCATCTTTGAGTGTTATTTTTCCTACTTTTTTTCGTGATAAAGATGATGATGACATGGAGTTTTATTTTGAAGCTTTTGCGCTGCCGACATGAAGTGAATCCACATCGAATTTCGTTGATCTCTTTCCTTAGGAGATCTTTTATTCTTTAATTGAAAAAAGCTATTTTCATGATTTTGATATACATATTATCTATTTTGATGTGTAGAATGACTATGATCTTTTGCCCTAATTTATACAGGCTTTTTTTCATTTAATTTTGCAAATATAATTTTGTGTCATAACAATATTTTTCATACTTGATATTTTTATCATATGAGTTATGGCCAATAAAGACGAAAAGGGGGAGATTATTGAATAGCGTATTTCTTGAATACATGATTTATTAATTATTGATTATTTTGTCTTTCTAATATTTTGGATTTCTTGTCAAGACTTAATTGTTTAGGAAAGATTTGATATTTATCATCTTTGGTAATGATCATGTATATTATTTAGTTTTGGATTATGTTGTAATTCTTTTTCGGGGAATCTTTTTTTTTTGCCCCCCAATGTATGCGATTTTTTACACTTTGCCCCCGAAGTATTTTTTGTTCCACTTTGCCCCCTGATGTACAATAATTTTTGACGTTGCCCCCTAAACTTTGTTTCTAGCAGAATATTCCTTCAAGATTCTATCGACGGGCAGCTGGAGGGCAAAGTGCAAGAATCTTATAGTTTGGAGGGTAAAATGCAAAAAATCTTTAAGTTTGGGGGGCAAAGTACAAAAATCTTATAATTTTGATGAAAAATTAAAATAATATTAATATTGAGTCTTTATGTAAAATTATTATTTTTTATTAAAAAATAGAATTTATGTCTCATATATATATATATATATATATGTATAATCGTAAAATTATATCATAGTAATTAGTAATATAGTTAAAAAGATATTATTAAAAAATCATCTTATTAAAAAGAAATAGAATTTAACCCAGGGGTTCCTTTTAATCGAGCTCTTTCCTTGAAAACTTCTCCAGAGCCCACCTCGTTTGTCTATGCTCCAGACCAAGATCGTCTGCACACCGTCGGAGCAGCAGAGTTCGCTGAGCATGTTCTTTCCAAGCTCCGTTTCCCTACACCTGACCAGTCTCATCCAGACCGGGCTCTTGCTCTAGCCGCTCCTGACTCTTCTCCATCCCCAACCTTCGCAGGTCTGGGTGAGCTGCATGGCGGGGCTTCTCCGGGTGCCTTAGCCGAAGATGCGGTGGAGCAGCTGGCGACCGAGATAGACGCTGAGCCTTAGGTTTTTAGGGCCTCTTATGCTACTTTTTAATCAGACCTGATGTTTTGCCTGTGTGGCTGGTCTATTTTTTGTCTTTTCCTGAATTTGTACTGTGACTTTTTAATTGATAATCGCACTTTTTTGTCCTGTAATGAATCTTAGAATTCTAAGGTTTCCTGGTTTTCCAGAAACCCTAGTACTTTTTATTCCTTAGCACGTGCTTCTATTTTCTTTTTATACATGCATGTATGATTCATTTTCTTTCAATTCTCTAAAATGGCTTCTTCTTCTTCTTCCCTTCTTGAAGAACTCAATTTTGTGAAACGAAAGAACATATCTCTGTTTGTTGAAAATTTCAAGCTTTCTGATAAGCTGATTGTTCTCCGAGAGAAGATCAGCTACTTGTACCGCCTCCTAGAGAGGAAAAGGCAGAAAAAATGCCACTATAAGTGAGAGTGGGATGAGCTGCGGCAACTGAATCGTCAGTTGCAGGAAGAGAAGGCCGACTTGACGGAGTCGGTGAACCGGGTGACTATCGCCGACAGCGAAGCTCACGCCATATTTGAGCGGGCCGATAAGTACCGCCTGCGCTACCATGAAACCGAGAGCGAGCTGTGGCGTGTTCGCTGCCCTCTAGCCGCTGATCGGAGGGCCTCCGCTTCTCATAATTAGGTTTCCCGGGTGGCTTGTTGATTTTTCCTGCATTGTTACCAATCTTGCCAGTCTTTGTAGAAGACATGTGCAATTCCATTTGTATTGCCAAGATTTTGTGATGAATATAAGAGTATTTTCGCCGAAAAGTTTCAATTTCTTGTCTTTGTTCTACCAATCTAGCGAAGTAAGTTTTTTCAAGTTTTTAGCCAATCCAGGCTTTTAAACTTACCTTCAGATCTGGAGAATTGGGGCATTCACCTTTGGCCAGATCTGTATCGACTCCAGTCAAGCATCTCATGCACACCTGCCTTAAGCCAATCCTGACTTAAATTAATAGCCAGACCAGGCATTTCACAAATATCCAGACTTAGCCAATACCGGCTTAAACTGACAATCAGGTCAGGAAAATGGGGCATCCGCCCTTAGCTAATCCTGGCTTAAACTGACAATCAGGTCAGGAAAATGGGGCATCCGCCCTTAGCCAATCCTGGCTCAAACTGACAACCAGGTTAGGAAAATGGGGCATCCGCCCTTAGCATATCCTGGCTTAAACTGACAATCAAGTCAGGAAAATGGGACATCCGCCCTTAGCCAATACTGGCTTTAAACTGACAATCAAGTCAGAAAAATGGGACATCCGCCCTTAGCCAATCCAGGCTCAAACTGACAATTAGGTCAGGAAAATGAGGCATCCGCCCTTAGCCAATCCTGGCTTTAAACTGGCAATCAGGTCAGGAAAATGGGGCATCCGCCCTTAGCCAATCCTGGCTCAAACTGACAATCAGTTCAGGAAAATGGGGCATCCTCCCTTAGCCAATCCTTGCTTTAAACAGAAAATCAAGTCAGGAAAATGGGGCATCCGCCCTTAGCCAATCCTGGCTCAAACTAACAATCAGGTTAGGAAAATGGGGCATCCGCCCTTAGCCAATCCTGGCTTAAACTGACTATCAGGTCAGGAAAATGGGGCATCCGCCTGATCGAAGAAGTCTTAGCACTCTAAGAAATCTTCTACACAATAGTACGGAGTCGATTGTAGAGCGGCAAGTTTTCCCGAGTCGTGTCTCTCGAGGATAGATATTATCGACGGTCGGTGTTTTTTACTTACTCTCTTGTTAAGCTAAGTTACACTAATCTAAACTAAGAAAGCATTAACTCATTGGTTTGATTTGAGTTTTGAGTTTAAAATAAAACTTTAATGAAAATAATGAAAATGAGGGTTTAGGGTGTTCGGTTCGTCTCCACGATTAATCAGTTTTGGCCGAGCACTTAATCCACGATTCGGGGTTGTCAATCCCAATTTGCCGACTAAGTGTAGGGGTCGCCAATCCCAATTCTCGACAAGCTCCGATTAATGGTTCTAAACGAACCAAAACCCTAAACCCGTAATTAATAAACTAATTGCATCAAATAAAGCTTATAATTAAAAGAGAAATCGTGGAGGGAAAATCAAAGCATTTGAATTTGAGAAAAGTCAAAGGTTTTTAAATTGAACAAGAAAAATTGCCAAAGAGGAGAAATTCATACATCTTTCAAGAGCCAAAAGTTTGTCTAACTAAAGAAGTAAAAAGCTTGAAAAGAGAGTGCATCAATGGAGTTTGCTAGAAAAGAAGAACAACATAAGCAAAAACCAAACCACCAACATAACAATCTTAACCTAACAAGAACAACAACAACAATAACAACAACAATTAATCAAGAACAAAGCATAATAATAAAGGGAAAGAACACTACCAAATTGCATTGAACTCAAAGCTTCAAGTTTGCTACAAGGTCCAAAAGATAGAAATCAAACCAAGAGCCACAAGTAGAGGCGATTGTCACATTCTCCCACACTTTCTAAGCAATCTAAATAACTAACACTAACTAAACTAACTACTAAGCTAACTAAATTACATAAGCTAAGAATTTAAACTAGGGTTTACATGACAAGGGAAATGTAAAGTGTTTCGGGATAAAAGGGATCAAGATCAGCTTAGCCCTATGCCTCCAGCCCGAGGTCAGTGTTTAATCCAGAGCTGTGTATACAGCTCGATATCTTCGACCTAGGTTGAGGTCATATGAAGAACCTTGAGGCTCTAGCTCAAGGTATAATAACAAAAAGAAGAATCCAGAAGGATGAAAGGGCGTAAGGACCTGATTTTAAAGAAACCCTAGAAAATTACACCTATAAATAGATAATCACAAAAGTGCAGATTTTAAGTTATTCTTTAATCAAGCATTTTACTCTACTAAATTCTCTCCATACGCTAACAAAAGTGAACATAGGTGTCATTCCCTTTTGACGATTGGGTATCATTTTTGGAGTTGAAAGGTCAATTTTTTTGGATCTTATTCGCAGGTAACAAACAATTGGCGCCGTCTGTGGGAAAGTAAAGTTTTAAGACGTGAGTGGGTGGTCACAAGAATGGAGGAGCTATGACCAAATCTCGCGACAGACTTGAATAAAACACCAGGAACACACACGACAGGGAAAATTGTTGAAGGGATGAGCGTTCTACAAAATGTACCCTCAGACCCTGTTACGCACATCCTCTATCCAACTCCTGGGACGGGATTTTCATCAGGCCCAGGAGCAAACCCGTTAAGATCGCTGTTTTTGGAATAATTACCAGGGGTTATCACGCGAGCTGTGGAGGAGGCGATGGACAAAAGACTAGCTGGTATGGGCACACCACCATCAGCACCACCTCGAGGGAATACTCTGGCAGGAGATAATATAGCAAAAATGGCCCATGGATCAGGGCCACTAGATGATGAAAGTACAATTGTGTCAACTGATGACACTTTCAGCAAAAATGCTTCCGACTTACCAGAGGTGGTAGAGAGCTTGCATAAGGAGGTGAGAGAACTAAAGAAGAGGTTGGCGAGTCGGGCTCCCACAGTCAGAGCTCGCAGAGCAACCCCATTTGTGGAAGAGGTCCTTATAGATGCTCTGCCTAGCGGTTACAAGTCAATAGGATTCGAATATGATGGTACTTCGGATCCACATGACCATTTATGCAGGTATGAAAATTCAGCAACGGTGTACCAGTTTACAGATGTGGTGATGTGTAGAGTCTTCCCCACTACCTTTACCAAATCAGCACAACTCTGGTTCAGTCAGTTGTCGCCAGGGTCGATACACAATTTTGAGGAGTTCAGTGCAGCTTTCCTACATCAGTTTGCTAGTTGCAGAAAATACCAAAAAATGGCACTAGAGCTATTCAGCATCCAACAGAAGGAGCGAGAAAGCCTCAGAGCATACATAAATCATTTCACTATGGCTAAGTTGGAGGTGCCATCAACCTCGTAAGAAACACTTATGAACGCGCTGGCCCAGGGCTGAAGAGAGGAGACTTCTTCCAGTCTCTAGTCGTGGAACTACCGAGGAGTATTGGGGACCTTTTAGCTCGGGCTGAGAAGTTTATCAATTTGGAAGAGGCCTTGAGAGTAAAGGATGAGGTCGATAAACGAAGGGACAGAGGAGAGGAGTTTGATAAAAGAAAGGAGAAGGGAGAGGATAAGGGATCGAATAAGAAACCTAGGTCTGAACTAGGAATTAGTAAGGCACGAATAGATCGGTATACACCTCTGGCTCTCCCACAGGATGAAGTTTTTATGGCAATCGAGCGTCGACCAGATTTAAAATGGCCCCGAACATATTCGGCAACTCCTAGAAGAGAGAAGTCCGATAAGTTTTGTCGTTTCCATAATGATTATGGGCACACCACGGAGCAGTGCACTCACTTGAGGGATGAGATAGAAAGACTCATCCAGTCAGGGCATTTGAAAGAATTTGTATACACGGAGCGGAGTAAGAGCAAAGAAACCTTCAGGAAAGGGGGTAGACAGTTTTCGCCGGTACGACGCCAAGAGCCGAGAAATGAGGAGAAAGATCCTCCGAGGAGGGGGTTGATTAACATGATTATGGGAGGACCCTGAGAAGGCGATTCAAATAGGTTGCGAAAGGGGTATGTCAGAGCAGCTGACCCGGAAAGGAGAAAAGGGCTGAAAGTCAGACAGATGACGGATAGCCCGGTTATACACTTCAGGCCTCAAGATGTTGGAGAGGTTTTGAGACCACATGCAGATGCTTTGGTGATTAGGGCGATTATATCCAACTACGAAGTAGGGCGTGTCTTTGTGGATACAAGGAGCTCGACGGACATCTTATTTCTGGATTGTCTAGAAAGGATGGACCTCGAGGAAAAGTTGGAGCCAGTCGAGACCTCCTTAATCGGGTTTGCGGGAGGCACTATACAGCCTCTTGGGTCAATAGAGCTTTCTGTCTCTTTAGGCGAGGTGCAGTGTCGGAATACAAAAATGATCCGTTTTCTGGTGGTGGATGCCCCTTCGGCATATAACGCTATGTTAGGGAGACCATCACTCAGTAGCTTCCAAGCAGTGGTGTCTATATATCATATGAAAATGAAGTTCCCTGTAAGAGGTGAAGTGGGAGAGGTTGGTAGCGATCAGTACACTTCGAGGAAGTTGTACGTGCAGAGCGTAAAGCATGGAAAGAGAAAGGTAGGACCTGCCAAAACAAACACCTCGGGGGCTCACCCATTGCCCGAGGAGACGAAAGAACACGTTGAGCCAAATGAGATGTTGATGATCGTGGAAATAGTTCCTGAAGAAGCACACAGAACTGTGCGTATAGGAACTACCTTATCCCTAGAAATTTTGAAAGAGCTGGTTGATTTCTTAGGCAATAATGCAGATGTGTTCGCTTGGTCACCAAACGAGTTAGTGGGGATTGACCCTTTGGTCGCAGAGCATAGGCTTAATATCAATCCCTCGTTTACACCCATCAAGCAGAAGAAGAGAGATTTTGGGGCCAAGAATGAGACCATCATTAGAGTAGAGGTGACCAAATTACTGGAAGCCAAACACATCAAAGAGATCCAATTCCCTGAGATGTTGTCCAATGTTGTCTTGGTCCCTAAAATGGAAGATAATTGGAGGATGTGCATCGACTTCAGGGACTTGAACAAATCTTGCCTGAACGATCATTACCCTTTACCACGAATAGACCAGCTGGTAGATTCAACATCGGGTTTTGAGCTTTTAAGCATGATGGAAGCCTCTCAAGGCTATCATCAGATAAGGCTAGCGGTTGAGGATCAGAAGAGAGTCAGCTTTATCACACCTTTTGGCACCTATTGTTACATGGTAATGCCTTTTAGTCTTAAAAATGCGGGAGCCATGTACCAAAGGCTCGTAGACAGAATGTTCTCTCAGCAGCTGGGTAAGAACATGGAGGTGTATGTGGATGATATGCTCGTAAAAAGTATCAAGTCGGCTTCACACGTAGATGACCTGGCGGAAACTTTCCAAACTTTGAGGAAGTATCGGATGAAGTTAAACCCGAAGAAGTGTGCATTTGGG
Organism: Phtheirospermum japonicum; assembly: GCA_014905375.1. Taxonomy (NCBI): domain Eukaryota; kingdom Viridiplantae; phylum Streptophyta; class Magnoliopsida; order Lamiales; family Orobanchaceae; genus Phtheirospermum; species Phtheirospermum japonicum. The sequence goes on from BMAC01000181.1 coordinate 438,234, forward strand.
GTTAGGTCGGGGAAGTTTTTAGGGTATATGGTCACTGAGCTAGGGATTGAGGCCAACCCCGAGAAGATTCAAGCTATAATCAACATGACCCCCCCTAAGAATGCGAAGAAGGTTCAGCGTCTAACTGGATGGTTAGCAGCATTGAATATGTTTATCTCATAGGCTGCAGAGCGTAGTCTCCCTTTCTTTAAGGTGCTGAGAAAGGCTCCAGGTTTTTGTTGGAATGGTGAGTGTCAGAAAGCCTTTGAAGAGCTTAAAGCTTATTTATCCGAGATATCATTTCTTACGAAAACAGAGTCAGGGGAAACATTATACCTATACATGTCTATAAGAGAAGCCGCGGTGAGCACGGTGTTGGTAAAAGAGAAAGGAAAAAAACAAACCCCAGTGTACTCGTCAGTAAGGCACTTAAAGGAGCTGAGCTTCGGTATGCTGAGATAGAGAAGGGATCTTTGGCCTTGGTGGTTACTTCCAGACGTCTGCGGCCATATTTTTCTGCCCATAAGATAATAGTCAGAACCAACCTCCCTTTAAAGTCAATTCTTAGTAAACCCGATACATCTGGAAGACTCGTTAAATGGATAATTGAGATGAGTGAATTCGAAATTGAATTCCAAAATCGGGTAGCCATCAAAGCACAAGCTTTGGCGGATCCTCTACAAGAGTTGACTGGGCTTCTAGAATTAGAAGGATTGTGGACGGCCTTTGTGGATGGATCAGCAGGGCAGACGGGGTGTGGAGCAGGAATATTGCTGATTAGCCCGGAAGGGGTTGAGACAAAGTACGCTGTTAGGTAAAATTTCCGAGCCTCTAACAACGAGGAAGAATAAGAAGCATGTATCAGAGGAGTGCAGATGGCTATGGAAATGGGGGCCAGAAGGATATCAGTATATCTAGACTCACAATTGGTATACAAACAAACTAGCGGAGAGTTTGAGGTTCGAGAAGAGCGATTGCAAAAATACGTCGATAAGATCAAAAGATGTTGGGAGAGGTTGGAGAACTTAGAAATAATACAAATCCCAAGACAGGGTAGTGAGCGTGCAGACTATCTGGTGAAGGTGGCCAGCTCAGCAATAGACTGCAAGGAAAGGAAGATAACTCTCTTAATGGCACCTGGCGGAGTGACAGAGGATGTTGTATCAGAACTCATCGAAGGAGGGGATTGGTAGGCAGAGATAAGGGCGTACTTGGAAAAGGGTGCCTTGCCTGAAGATCGAAGTATGGCGGCTAGGCTCAAGATACGAGCTACTCGTTTTTGTTTGATAGGAGGGAACTTGTACAAAAGGGGGTTCGGGATGCCTCTCCTTAAATGCTTGGGGACCAAGGAGATCGAGCAAGTGCTCAAAGAAATGCATGAAGTGTGCTGTGGCAACCATATGGGTGCCCGAGCTCTAGCCTAGAAGATCCTGAGAGCGGGGTATTTTTGGCCTTTCCTGAAATTGGATGCGGAAAAAATGATGAGAAGGTGCGAGAGGTGTCAGAAGCATGCCCCTTTGATGCATAGGCCAGCTGAAGAGCTCATGACCATGAGTGCAGCATGCCCTTTCGCGAAGTGGGGGATCGACTTGGTAGGCCCTTTTCCTATGGCTTCAGGACAGAGGAAATTTCTTGTAGTAGCTATAGATTATTTTAGTAAATGGCTAGAAGCCGAGCCATTAGCAAGAGTCACGGAAGAGGCCATATTAAAATTCCTATGGAAGAACATTGTGTGCCGTTTCGGGATACCCCGAGTGCTTGTCTCGGACAACGGTACTCAGTTCACAGGAAATGGGTTGAAGGATTGGTGTGATAGGATGAAAATCAAGCAAATTTTTACTTCGGCTACCACCCTCAGGCCAACGGGCAGGTTGAAGCCACCAATAAAATTTTGGTGCGAGGAATAAAAATGCGATTGGAAAGGGCTGGAGGAAAATGGGTTGAAGGGCTCCAATCAATCTTAGGAGCTTATCGCACCAACCCTAAAGAGGCCACAGGTGAAAGCCCGTTTAGCTTAATATATAGCATGGATGCCGTCATACCTGCAGAAGTATGCACTATGACCCACAGGATTTTGACATCCAACGAAGAACAGAACGAAGTGATGGTGCGAGACTCTTTAGATTTAATAACTAAAAAGAAGGGAAAGTAGCGTTCCTCCGGATGGAGGGGATGCGGAGGAGAATGAGAGCGGCTTATAATGGTAAGGTGGTTAAGAGAAACTTCCAAGTTAGGGACCTGGTTTTGAGAAGGGCAGATTTGGACAAGAATTTGGGAAATCTCGGGGCTAACTGGGAAGGGCCTTTCAAAGTAGCCCGAGTTTTAGCAATAGGCAGATATGGTCTTACATATATGGATGGAAGAGAAATCCCTCGATCTTGGAATGTGGAAAATCTAAAGACCTAATTCGGTTAGAGAAGAACTGTTTCAGTAAATTTATTGCTACAAATGTTCCTTTAATGTACTTGCTTATGTGAGGAAGAGAAGTCCTTTCTATAATTAATTTACCATCCGAATATTTTAAATCTGGAGCTACCGAGCGGAAGCTCAGAGCAAATAAGTTGGCGAATGACAACTTAAAAAACACTCTACCCGTAAGGGTAAGTCGAGTGAACACTCAAAGTCAAAGTTGACAGATGTCAGCCTTAAAATCATATCCGCCGTGATAGGCCGAGTAAACACTTGGAATAAAAGGTAGATGCCATTGAACAACATGGAAAAACATCCATGTGGTAATAAATTAGACGAATGTCAAAGCGTAGAACATAACAAAAATTTATTAAAACTAAAACTCAGGGTAAACCGTTTATTACATAAGCACTAAGCTCAAAGAGCCCAAGACTCAAGCTAAAAAGATAGAAAGCAGAAAACATCATCAGACAGAGCGACGCTGAGCATTCTTCAGTTTCCAGAGCTCATGATCCGCGTCATAGAACCTCAGATAGTACATGTCAGCACGATGAGTCTCAGCCCTTGCGCTGTTAACCAGAGCTTTTTTGCCCTGTATAAGCGGTTCACTTGCTCATGAAGATCCAAGACTTCCTCACGAAGGTGAAGAACATGATAATTGGATGATTTCCAATGATCTTTATAAAACTGTTTATGCTGCCCTTCCCTTTCCAGCTGACGGCGGAGCTTGGTTATTTCCTCTTGAAGTTCGCTAACGTCTGGCGGTGGACTTGCTGAAAACCCAGACATACTTGAATGAAGGAAAAGTTGGAAAAGAAGAATGGGAAATAAGTGCCTATAAAGCCTACGTTTCCCTCCAAAATATTTGAAAGATTGTACAAAAAAGTACATAACCCGCCCAAATGAGTGGATGGAGCTCGAGGTGCCTTTTAGAAGATCTATTAATAAATGTATGGAGCATCAAGCTGAGAGCTCTCGGTCCCGCAAACCAATCGAGTAAACAGATACAAGGCTAAAAATAGCGGTAAAACATGAAATAGCAATGTAAGTTAAAGCAGATGTTTCATTCAAAAAGAAAAAAAAAAAAGAGAGAGAGAGAATCTTGGTTACAAAAAAAGACATCATTAATAGAAGTTGACGATTACAAAGCACTACTGCCTATAGTCAGCGGTAGAGAGAAGACCTTCCATGAGCTCCCTACTATATCGGCTTGCCTCAACCTCCTCACCTAATTGGGCATCTCCCAGCCCTTGATCAGCACTATCGATCAGTCAAGGACCTTCAGGAGCGACCAGAATAACAGAATGTGTAGGCTGAGATTGCCCCTAGAAACGATGAAGGGCGTACTCCAAGAAACCCGCGGCTCCAATAGAGTTAAGTCGGGTATCCTCTGCGCTCGGAAGGAAAAGAAGGAAATCAGGAGTATCCTCCAGAGCCTTTTCTTCATTAAAAGTCTCCACTGAGCCCCCTGAGACTACTCAATCCTTCACCTTGCCCACATAATAGTGCAAGTAGAAGGGGATAGTTTTCACAAGGACTTTGTAAAGATCTTCCGAGTTGATAAAGTTGTGGCGAGTGGCATCCCGAACTCGTTGAATCACGAATAGTCCTTCTTCTAATCTAAGGTAGCCCTCCCTGCCCGCTTGCTCGCCTTCGAAACAGGCCTCCTCGACCTTCAGCATTGTCTCACCCTCTTGAGCTGCCAACTGAGTCTTGAGAGTAGAATTCTCTTCTTCTTTCTTCTTTAGAGAAGTCCGAGCATGCTCCAATTCAAAGGTAAGGGCATTGATTTTTTCTTGAGTAGCTTCGAGGTCGTGCACCAGTTTAGGATCATTAAAACCCAGACGTGCCCGAACAGCGACGTTGGAGGTCAGGGCATAAGCCTATATATAAAAATATATATGATAATAACGAAGTAAGTACAGAAAAAAGTGCAAGTCTAGAGAGTTTTGAGATATATACTTTTGAAAGAGCTAAGTTCCAGGTGTCAAGAAGCTCGGCATCTCCTAATTTCTTCACCCGTTCCCGATCAGTGGTAGGATAAACGCCCTGTACATAGTGAGCAGCAATCAAGCCATCCTCATTCCTCAACACACTTTGGGTGAAGAATGACCGGTTCGGGGTCGAAGGGGAGGGACCTTGGGCAGGAGCAATTCTGGCTCTCTTTGCTGGCGGACGATCAACCCCGACCAACGCTCGAAGGCTCCTCAGAACTCGTAGCAATGGGGGGGTCGAGAGTGGGTTTTGGAAGAGATCGGCCTACGGATACAACTTTTTCCCTCGCCTCTCCAGGTTGAGCTATTTGAACATTGTATCTGCAAAGAAGTAAACAAAAATGAGGAGGCGTTGACAAGTAGAAATAGCATAAAGTTAAGAGGTATGTGATTTACAAAGGTTTGCTTCCAGAGGGGACTGGAGTGGACTAAGGCCATAGTAATAGAGCAAAGAAGGACGAATAAGACGAGATAGGTCAAAGGGCCTATGATCGATTCGGTTGACGAGGTCTTGGGTACCTTGTGAGCATTTCTTGACATTATATTTTTACTGGACGGGGATAGTCCATATCCACTCGTTAGGAAAATCCCAAGATTCGGGGGATCGGATGAAAAAGAACTTTTATTTCCATTCTTGGTTCGAAGTGGGAGCTTTAACCAAGAACTTTGCGTCACCACGAGAAGAAAAGAAAAAGAAGCCCGGGGGATTAAGAGACTTGTCTTGGAAAAGAGAGAAGAATAAGGCGGCAATGGGTTTGATTCCTAAATATCGAGCCACTATTATAAAGCCTATCATATTCCGGAAGGAGTTCGGGGCAAATTTGGTTGAGGGGGATTTCATAGAGGCGAGAAATCTCCATCAACAAAGGAGGAATAGGAAAGCGAAGTTCCCCGTCTAACTGGCCAAGGTAGAAGGTCAAACAGTTCGGGGGTGGGTAAGGGGCCCTATCCTCTAGGGAAGGAAGGATCAACTGATAAGAAGAGGAGATGCCAGTATTGGCGCGGATATACCCCAAGGTTTTATCGGATATAATACGAGGTATGTGACGAGGATCGAGGATGGGGACTACAAAAGATAGAGGTTCTCCCGAACGGGGCGGGGTCGAAGAGGACTCACTTTGAGGGGAGGTGACGTGCTCAAAAGACCCCGATTTCTCGCCCAGATTGGGGAAGGATGGAGAAGAAACGGGTATAAGCCTCATATCATCACTAGCAGTTCGGGCTGTTGAAGGAGCAGACACTATGGAAAAATGATAATAGCAGTAATAAAATAACAACAAAGATAAACACGTATGAGCAAAAGAAAGACAAGAAAAAGGGATCAAGCAATACATATTCAAAGGACAACTCCCAGGAGACTTAAGAACAATTTAGCGATGAAGGTTTGAAGATTTGAAGATTTGAAGATTTGGAGATTTAAAGAGAGAGATATGTCAGATGAGAGATCTTGTCAGAGCTAATAAAATTTTGGCACTAAGTGGAAAATGAGCAAAGGAGAAGAAATAAGGACTTTTTAGGTTATGCGAAAAGACATTTGGAGAAGCCCAAAAGTTTTTTAAGGTGGGAAAGAGCACACCTTCTAGGGAAACGCAAAAACCCTAGAAAAAGCGACTCGAAGAAATTAAATTTGGACCAAGATGGCTTGGGTGGGGCTTAAATTGGGCCACAAAAGGACTATTTAAGGCTTAAGTTGGGCCTACAGAATCGATGGAATTTACTTATTGGGCCACAACAGCTCGAGTTAAGGCTTAAGTTGGGCTTAAAAAATTGACGGAATTTGCTTAATGGGCCCAATCAGCTCGGGTAAGGCTTAAATTAGGCCTGGAAAAATCGACGAGACTTATTTAATGGGCCATAATAGCTCGATTGAGGCTTGAATTGGGCCAGGAAAGATCACGAGCTCAGGGAGGCAAAAATCTCAACCCAAAATGGGATGAAACAGCTCGAGCTCGAGGCAAAATTTTTAACCAAAAAATGGAATGAAACAGCTCGAGCTCGGGGAACAGTTTTTCAGCCAAGAAAAACAAAAGATCAGCTCGAGCTCGAGGCAAAAATCTCAACCCAAAATGGGATGAAACAGCTCGAGCTCGAGGTAAAAATTTCACCCAAAAAATGGAATGAAACAGCTCGAGCTCGGGGAACATTTTTTCAGCCAGAAAATGCATAACAGCTCGAGGTCGAGGCTAAAATCTCAGCTAGAAAATGCATGGGCTAACAGCTCGCGGTCGAGGCTAAAATTTCAACCAGAAAATGCATGGGCTAACAGCTCTAGGTCGAAGCTAAAATTTCAGCCAAAAAAACACAAAATGCTATCAGCTCTAGCTCTAGTTTCTTAACCAAGGAAAGCCAAGTTATCAGCGTTGGTTTAAAAACAAGAGCTCTAACTCAAAGATATTGACTATGACTGAGGGAGTACGGCCAAAAAACTTGCGACATTACTATGATCGTTTTGAAGAATGCACGACCATAGTAGGAAGGAGTAATTATTTCGGGATAAAAGGGATCAAGATCAGCTAGCCCTATGCCTCCAGCCCGAGGTCAGTGTTTAGTCCGGAGCTGTGTATACAGCTTGAGATCTTCGACCTAGGTTGAGGTCATATGAAGAACCTTGAGGCTCTAGCTCAAGGTAGAATAACAAAAAGAAGAATCCAGAAGGATGATGTGGCGTACGGCCCTGATTTTAAGGAAACCCTAGAAAACTAAACCTATAAAAAGATAATCACAAAAGTACGAATTTTAAGTTATTCTTTAATCAAGCATTTTACTCCACTAAATTCTCTCCTTACACTAACTTAAAATTCTCTCCTTACGCTAGGGTTTGGGAATCAAATCACTCTCAAGCTATTAGATAATTCTCTCTTTCTTAGGTTTTAGATTAGATTTCAATCTTTTATGTAATTTCTTTTCCTAGATTAGATTTAATTTCAAGCACCTCCTTGGGTTTGTAAGCCTAAGAAGAATCCAAATACTCCTTTGGATTGTTACTTTTGATGCAATTATATTCAAGTTTTGTTTGATTTCTTAATTCAAGTAAGTTTCCTTTCAAGTTCATGTTTTATGCTTTATTTCCATGCTTTGTTCTTCATTTCCATGCTTGTTCTTCATGTTATGATTTTTGCCTTAGCACCTTGATTTCTTGTTAGATCTGAAGAATTGGCTATGGAATCTAGATGAGTGACACATCTGGATCATAGATCGACTCTTGGATCGTCTTGATTTTGAGTTTTAGCTATGCTTTATTTGAAATTTTATTTTCATGCTTTGTTTCTTGCTTAATCCTAGATCTAGGCTTTGTTGCTTGTTATTTTCCTTAAAGTTTTGAACTTTCCTGTCAATTTCCATTGCTCTTTACATCCATGCTTTCAATTTTTGATTATTTACATTATTTAGGATTTCATGCATAGTTGTACCTTGTGCATGCATGCTTGTACTTGGTGAAACAATGCTTGTTTTTACTTGTCTTCATTAATCGCTTGCATTTTCCTTTTAAGGCATACGACGAGGCATCCGACCAACTTGCACTTTCATTTCCTAGTTTAGTTCAGCTAGTTTAATTGCTTTATTTTCATTTTCCTTTTAATTTTCCAAGCTAGAAACACTTTGATTCCTCAATTGAATCGAACTCCGATAATACCAAGCCATGAACCCGTTGATTTATTTCAACACCACGAAAACTACGATAATAATAGCACGAAGAAAAAGCCGAACAAAGTTTCTAACGAGTTAAGCCACCTAAGTCCACTACATCCGATCGACAATCTAAACTCACTAACAAAATCATCAAAACCGCGTCATTTTGCTAAGGTTCCAAGCAAAAATAACATGCACGCTACTCAAATTAACACAAGCAGGCATGCAACAACTTAAAATCCTAAGATGAACCCTAAACACCCCACACTTAAAACCTAGCAATGTCCTCATTGCATATTAAGCTAAGTAAAGCGGTAAAAAGTGTTGGGAAATGAGAACGCCCTATCTCCGAGCTTGGGTCGACGTGGTTGTGCGTAAGTCCTTTTTGTGAGTCGAGACAAGCAACCTACAAAAAAATGAACAAACGAGGGGTTTTAAAAACAAAATATGAATAAAAAGTGTTTTTTTTTATTTTCTATTTTTTTGGATTTTTTTTTTTTTTTCTACAAATTGGGTTGCCTCCCAATAAGCGCTACTTTAACGTCTATAGCTCGACGGTTATACAAAAGATGCTATCCGAGATCCAAGAAGAGGTGGCGATCGTGCCACGCCTTGGTGTTCTCGAGTAGACACACCGGGTGACAAAGACCACCAAGGCGGGCAAGTCGAGCAAGCTGGTAGGTCAAAGCAACAAAAGAGAGGGCTTGCTTCGGGGGTCGGAAGAGGGAGTAGTCGACCACCCAAACGTGATCATCCCAAAATGGGTCAACGTACTCCTTCGTCTCCCTGACCGTCATCTCTTCTCCCTCCCCCGTTCCCTCTTCCACCTCCACTTATTCGAGTAGACAAACGGCGTCGGGTGGTGGTAAAAGAGGCTCGATCAACTCCACATCCTCCAAAACTGGCACAACTTCATCATCCCCGCTAAATGCAAGTAAGCTCGACAATCCAAGTGCCATTGGAGACCCCAAAAATAACCCCCCTCACGTTCCTCTATAGCTTCTTCACAGAACTCGAGAGGGGTAACACCGACTTCCAACCCCTTCTCCCCACCCACTAACTCCACCTCCTTGAAAACCTATTTCAAAAGACCGTCAAAACTCGAATTACCATCAATAAAGGTGGAATCCTCCACATGAAAGGTGGGTATCTCATCAAAACAAGGTTGTTTTAGCTCGTCCACATCGTTGGCAATTTGCTCTATTTGTGTCTCCATGCGAGCAAGGCTTTCATCCATTTGTCGAATCGCCTCCACGAGCTCGGATGAGAGAGGCTCAAAATCCGGAAGTTGGGGCATAGACGAATCTTGAGAGAAAGTAGTGTAAGGATCATCGCTCGAAGTATACGAGCTCGAGGTGGGTAGATTGTAAAGATCGTAGCTCGAAGAATAGGAATCATAGACTGATGGAGCGTACGAGTCAAAGTTTGGGTAAGAAGAAGGTGGGGCGAGTTGAGCATATGGATCGTCAAAACCCGGATCATAAGAATCATGAGTCGGTGCATACGGATCATTATGGGGATATGAAATCGGGGGAAAATATGGAGGGTTTGGGCCGGAATAATCGAAAGAGTGGGACCATAATTTACCGATCAAAGCATATGGGTCATCATATGTCGAGGGAACCCGATATCTTGGGGGACTGGTGTACGGATTTGGATACTCGGGAGTTCGGATGTAAGGGTTTGGATAATTGGGAGTTTGGATATAAGGGTCGTCGTATGGCAAACTAGATCGGTAGTTTGCCATCCTCGGCCAGATCAATCAAGCGGCGGAGGCATCCTTTGATCGTCGTGAGTGTGGGCGAGCGGCATCGGGTTTCCCGAATTAGTACCTTGCAAACACAACACTCAACAAAGGATTACGAGCATCGAAAGTGAAACAAAAATCTAAATTAACTAACAACTAAGATAACAAGAGAAGTCATTAAAAACACCATTAGCCTTAATCTATCACCGGCAAAGGCGCCAAAATTTGATCGAAGAATTCTTAGAACTCTAAGAAATATTCTCCGCAATAGTACGGAGTAGATTGTAGAGTGGTAAGTCTACCCGAGTCATGTCTCTCGAGGATAGATATTATCGGCGGTCGGTGTTTTTTACTTACTCTCTTGTTAATCTAAGTTACACTAATCTAAACTAAGAAAGCATTAAATCATTGGTTTGATTTGAGTTTTGAATTTAAAAGAAGACTTTAATGAAAATAATGAAAATGAGGGTTTAGGTTGTTCGGTTCGTCTCCATGATTAATTTGTTTTTGCCGAGAACTTAATCCACGATTCGGGGTTGTCAATCCCAATTTGTCGACTAAGTGTAGGGGTCGTCAATCCCAATTCTCGACAAGCTCCGATTAATGGTTCTAAACGAACCAAAACCCTAAACCCATAATTACAAAACTAATTGCCTTAAATAAAGCTTACAATTAAAAGAGAATTCATGGAGGGAAAATCAAAGCATTTGAATTTGAGAAATGTCAAAGGTTTTTAAATTCAACAAGAAAAATTGCCAAAGAGGAGAAATTCATACATCTTTCAAGAGCCAAAAGTTTGTCTAACTAAAGAAGTAAAAAGCTTGAAATGAGAGTGCGTCAATGGAGTTTGCTAGAAAAGAAGAATAACATAAGCAAAAACCAAACCACCAACATAACAATCTTAACCTAACAAGAACAACAACAACAATAACAACAACAATTAATCAAGAACAAAGCATAATAATAAAGGGAAAGAACACTACCAAATTGCATTGAACTCAAAGCTTCAAGTTTGCTACAAGATCCAAAAGATAGAAATCAAACCAAGAGCCACAAGTAGAGGAGATTGTCACCTTCTCTCACACTTGCTAAGCAATCTAACTAACTAACACTAACTAAACTAACTACTAAGATAATTAAATTACATAAGCTAAGAATCTAAACTAGTGTTTACATGACAAGGGAAATGTAAAGGCTTGGAGGAAATGGAACAAGTCCAAATTCCACCAAGGAAGGTTGTTTTTTTGTGGATAATGGGTGGGAATCATATATGGGTAGATAAGGGGCAAAATGGTCTTTTTTTCGCCAAGATCACACATTCTCAGCGTTGCAGTCGATCGACTGGAAGTGCAGTCAATTGACTGCCTTGTTCAAACGCCCCAGCTACTGCTGAGCAGTCGATCGACTGAAATCCAGTCGATCGACTGGCAAAAATACGGAATCAGCCATCGATGTCTTTATTTAGAACTTTCCTCCGAGAGTTATGGGCTCCGCACCAAAACCTTCCACAAGCGAGGCCATGGCAAACTGTCTCATATTAAAACTGCTTTTTACCATTCTTAGACTCAAAATTTGGGATTGTTGTAAACACAAGAGTTTTAGAAATTTCTCTCAGCTTTCCAATAATATAAGGTAGAGGCAAATGGCCTAAGTGGTTTTGGATTTATTCTTATATTACTACAACTGAGACATCCACCGAGCGAATGCATGAGGTGATAATGAAAATGGCCACATTTCTCGTCATTTCCGGTCGATCCTCGCACCAAATATATGTCATGGATTGGAAATGAGTGTCTCGGTTTTGAATCATCTTTTGACCTTGTTGTGAGCCCACTTTGACCAAAGTTGACCTTCAAAACAAAAACTAAGAAAATATAAGAAAAACTACTAAAAACAAAGAAAATACTACAAAACCTAAAACTAAAAAAATAGGCTAAAACGACTCCTAATTCCCATAAATGCAAGAAAAACACATGCAAACACAACACAAAAAGGTAACAAAAATGCGTACAAAAAAATTACAAATCACCACCCTTAGCCAATCCCGCCTTAAACTGACAATCAGGTCAGGAAAATGGGGCATCCGCCCTTAGCCAATCCTGGCTTATGCTGACAATCAGGTCAGGAAAATGGGGCATCCGCCCTTAGCCAATCCTGGCTTTAAACTGACCATCAGGTCAAGAAAATGTGGCATCCGAACTTAGCCAATCCTTACTTTTAAAAAGAATGCACTAACTGATGGAGAGCAAAGGTAAACTTGCATTATCATTATACCAATAACCATTGTGAAATTACAATTATACATAAAATTTTCGTAAGTTTGCAATGTTCCACGCGCGAGGAATTTCAGTCCCGTCCATCTCTTCAAGCTTGTAAGTGCCGCCAGCTAAGACTTGTATGACCCAGAATGGTCCTTGCCATGTAGCATCTAGCTTACCTTTTGCCTTACCTAAATCGTTCCTGCGTAGGACTAAATCACCCACCTTGAATTACCTTTTCACTACAGACCTGTCATAGGTTGCTTTGATTCTTCCCCTGATGTGAGCCATCCTGACGATATCTCTTTCATTCTTTTCCTCCACCAAGTCCAGAACATCCTGAATCATTAGCTCATTCTGCTTCTCAACGAAGTTCTGGACTCGGTGAGTTTCCATACTAATCTCGACAGGGACCACAGCATCCATGCCATAAACTAGACTAAATGGTGTTTCCCCTGTACTCTCCTTGGGATTATTCCTGTACGCCCATAGAGTTGAGCTGAGCTCGTCGACCCATCTACCTCCAGCCTTCTCCAGTCGTGCTTTAATTCCTTGTATAAGTATTTGGTTGGTCATCGCAACTTGGCCGTTGGCCTGTGGATGGTAGACAGACATGAAGTGCTGATCAATCTTCATTTTCACACACCAGGCCTTAATTCTGGCACCCATGAACTGGATGTCATTGTCTGAGACCAAAATCCTAGGGATACCAAATCGACATACAATGTTTTTCCACAAAAATTTCATCACCGCATCCTCCGTGATTTTTGATAAGGCTCAGCCTCCACCCATTTACTGAAATAATCAATGGCCCTATCAAGAACTTCTTTTAGGCGGGGGCCGTGGGGAAAGGTTCAAACAGGTCGATCCCCCATTTGGCAAATGGACAGGGAGAGCTCATCGTCAAGAGCTCTTCCACGGGCTTGTGAATTAAGGGCGAGTTCTTTTGACATTTATCACAAGTCCGCACAAAATCCTCTGCTTCTTTTCTTAGCTGGGGCCAAAAGTATCCCACTCTCAGGACCTTACTCGACATGGCTCTAGCGCCCATATGATTTCCACAACACCCTTCGTGGACTTCTTTAAGAACATGAATGCCCTCTTCCGGGCTCAGACATCGTAGAAGGGGCTGTCCATATCCTCTCCAGAAGAGCTCTCCTTTAATTATGCAAAATCGAGCAGACCTGGTCTTCACCTTCACTGCTTCTTTCTTGTCGTTTGGAAGCTCTCCTTTCTCTAGATATGTTTTGTTAGGGTGTTTCCAGTCCTGTCTAACTTCCTCTAGGGCGTGTACCTCCTCTTCCCCAAACTCCCAGTATGCCATCAACAGGGTGATCATCCGTTCCCGGCAGTCTGTTGCCAAACTGGCTACTTTGGCTAAGTAATCGGCCCGACCATTTTCTTCCCTAGGGATTTGATGGACCATCAATGAGCTCATGCTATTCTCCAACTCCCAAAACTGTGTTAAGTATTTTTGCAGATGTTCCTCTCTGGTTTCAAATTCCCCATTTATTTGTTTGCATATCAACTGCGAGTCGACCTTGGCACACACCCGCTCTGCGCCTAGGTTCTGTACCATCTGCACTCCTCGTAAAAAGCCCTTCTGGGTCTATCAGAACAACTCTTGCACCACAACCGAAGTTGCTAACAGATCCATCGGTGTAGATCGTCCATTCTTTCGCCTCTTCGGAAGGGCAGGTCATTTCTTACATGAATTCGGCCAGCACCTGAGCTTTAATTGTCGTTCGCATCTCGAAATTGATGCCGAACTCACTGAGTTCGATTATCCACTTCATTAGGCGTCCCGAGGCCTCATGCTTGTCCATGATTGTCTTCAAGTGTAGATAAGTTCTGACCACAATGTTGTGTGAAAGAAAATAAGAGCGTAGCTTACAGGCGATTCCGACTAGAGCAAGCATGGCTCGCTCCAATTCTACATAACGCAGTTCCGCCTCATGCAAGACCTTGCTCCATTAGTAAACCAGTTTCTACGCTTTTCCTTCCTCCCTGATCAGGACCGTGCTAACCGCTTGCTTCCCCACGGACAAATACAAGATCAAAGACTCCCCTTGAACAGGTTTTGTAAGTAAGAACATGTTGGCCAGATACTCCTTCAACTTTTGAAATGCATCTTGGCATTTGTCATCCTATTGGAACTGAGCTCTTTTCCGTAAAGCTTGAAAAAAAAGGTAGGCTCTTCTCAGCCGAATGCGAGACAAACCTACTCAAGGCCGCTATTCGCCCAGCCAAGCACTGCATTTCTTTTACATTTCCCGGAGGCTGCATGTCCATAATTGCCCGAACCTTTTCAGGATTAGCTTCAATACCCTTCTCTATCACCATGTAGCCCAGGAATTTTCCAGCTCTTACCCTAAACATGCATTTTTTGGGGTTGAGCTTCATTCTGTACCTTCTCAGGGTATCGAAGGTCTCCTTTAGGTCCCCCACGTGTGAAGTCTCTTTCACACTTTTCACCAGCATATCATCCACGTAAACCTCCATATTCCTCCCAAGTTGATTCTTGAACATTTTGTCCACCAACCGCTGGTACGTGGCTTCTGCATTCTTAAGTCCAAACGACATGACCACATAACAATATGTCCCTTTTGGGGTTATAAAGCTAACACGCTTTTGGTCTTCCTTGGCCAACCGGATTCAGTGATAGCCCTGCGAGGCGTCCATTATACTTAGGAGCTCACACCCCAAAGTGGAATCGACCAGCTGGTCTATCCTCGGCATTGGATAGTGGTCCTTGGGGCAAGCTTTGTTAAGGTCATGAAAGTCTATGCACATCTGCCAATATTCCTCTGTCTTGGGCACTAAAACTGTATTGGAGAGCCATTCTAGAAATTTTATTTCCTGAACGTGCCCAGCTTTCAAGAGCTTATCCACCTCTGCCTCAATAATAGCCTCCTTCTCTGACCCAAAATTGTGTTTCTTCTGTTTGACTGGCTTTATTGCCGGGCTAATGTTGAGGCGATGTTCAACAACTTCTGGATCAATCCCGACCAGATCTTAGGGAGACCAAGCAAATAAATCCGCATTATCTCGTAACAATGCCACCAAACCTGTCAAAACTTCAGGGCTGAGGGATTTCCCAACACGGAGGACTCGACTGTCATCCCCTGGGACTACCTCCACAGTCATTAAGTTCTCTTCTCTCTCAGTAAATTTAGGGTTGTCCTCTGTTCGAGCCCTCTTGGCCTATCTTTCCTCTTCACTTCGCCTAATGCTCTCTACGTACGTCTGCCGCGATGCATACTGATCTCCTCTGGCTTCACCTACTCCATCATGAGCGGGAAATTTCAATTTCATGTGGTAAATCGAGACCACCGGTTGAAATTTGCTCAAAGAAGGTCTTCCCATCATCACATTATAAGAGGAGGCTGCATCTACCACCAAGAACCGGACTGTCATGGTCTTTCCAAATGGCTCTTCCCCTAGTGTAACCAAAAGTTTAACTACTCCCAGGGGTTTCAACGCACCTCCTGCAACTCCTACCAACGATGTCGTGACCTCTTCAAATTCCAAATTCAGGTTCATCTTCTTGAAGCAGTCGTAGAACATGATGTCCGCCGAGCTCCCTGTGTCCACAAAAATTCGTCGGACACTATAATTGGCTATGGTAGCCGTAATGACCAAGGCGTTCATATGAGGAGCTAGGATCCTATCCTCATTCTCTGATCCAAAGCAAACATTTGGACTCGGTGCCACCTGTCCAACTTCTTTTCCCTTTCAAGTTAAACCCTTGCAGCGCGCACATAATTGTTTTGGGTTCGTCTGGAGTGCTCATCCCACTCACCCCCTGTGATCATCTTAATCTCACCCCGTATGACCTGGGCCTTTTATTTCCTTCTTTCCCCATTTCGCCTACCATCCTGCTCATTCTTACTCTGCCGGGGTCGATCATTACTGCGTAGACGTACCTGGACTCGTCCCTTTTCATCCGTATGTACTCCTTAAGGTGCCCAGCCTGCACCATCCTCTCCAACTCATCCTTAAGATGGGTACATTGGTCCGTATCGTGGCCGTACTCATTGTGATACCGACAAAATCGGTCAGTCCTTTCTTTCCTAGGCTTTTGCGAATAAGTTTTAGCCCACTTGAGGCCCGGATGCCTCTCTATTGCCTGCAAGATCTCCCCCTGCGGTCGCGTATACTTGTCGAAGTGAGGTCTTCCACCAGACAGGTCTAGTCTGGCTCTTTTTACTGGTGTTCTCTCCTCTCTATCATATCTCTCTCTCTTCTTCTCTCCTTCCTCTTTCATTTTCAGGGCCTCCTCCAGGTGAATATACTTTTCCGCCCTTTCTAAAAGTTCTCCAAATTTTAGCGCTGGCTTTAAAACCAACGACTGGAAAAACTCTCCTCTCCTGAGGCCTTGCGCTAGCGCGTTCACTAAAAGCTCCTCGGACGCAGAAGGCACCTCAAGCTTTGCATTGGTAAACCGATTGATATAAGCTCGCAGGTTCTCGTTCTCTTTCTGTTTCAAACTAAACAGCTCGAGCGGCATCTTTTGATATTTTCTGCAGCTAGTGAACTGATGCAGGAAGGCCAAGCTGAACTCATCAAAGTTGCTGATAGAGCATGGTGGTAGCTGACTAAACCAGAGCTGGGCTGACTTAGTGAACGTCATGGGGAAGACCCGACACATGACTGCATCCGAGAACTTGTGCACTGCTGCTGCAATTTCGAAACGGCTGAGGTGATCCCACGGATCTATTGTTCTGCTATACTGGAAGCCCAAAGATCTATAGGAAGCCGGCATGTCATCGCGCATGACCTCCGTAGTGAACGGCGTGCCTCTCCGCGTCGTCACCATATCGGCACTCGCCATATTCCTTTTGAACTCCCTCACCTCTTTCTGCACGCTTTGCATCTGCTCGGCAAGGCCTGGATTGGCCTGACTCGACGTTTCACTATCGGAGGTAGAGAAGTGTTCTTCCCTATCTTGGAGGGGGGTCCAATCTGTACACTGATTGCGTAATGGTTCCATTTCCACGAGCGGAACTGTCCGATATGGCCGTGCACCAGGAGGCGGCAATGAGATCTCTGCAAATTTCTTCTCCACGGCCACTTCCACAGCTTTGCCGACAAGCTCAGAAAGCTGCTTGAGGAAATTTTCGTTCAGTGGCCCGCCATCAGATGGCGTATACCCGCCAGGCGGGGTGGCATAGTACCTGATCCAGTAGCTACCAACAGCTCTATTCCCTTTGGCCTCGTCGCTGATGGCCCTGTCAGCCGTGTCATGCCCCACACCACGGCGGAGATAGGAGTACCACCTAGTTCCACGACCAGATTCTGCTGTAACCCGTCTGAAGCCATTCCAAAATCTCACGTCTTAGCTCAGAAATTTCCCACAGACGGCGCCAATTGTTTCACTCAAAAATATGATAATGCCTGAACCTTGTGCTTTTCCCAACCTGCACACACAGACACGTAAAAGGACCACCGGGGGTTTTCCGGGGGAAACATCTCCGATGCTTAAGTCAGAAAACGTATAGAGTGTTTCTGGTGAACAAAGCAAGGAATGCACAAAGAATGACATACCTTTCTCAGCCTTGGGGCTGAGGCATTTATAGTTTTCCTCAGTGGGGACCCCTTCCGGGATCTCGGAAACAAAGGCCGCGAATCCGGGGCCGTTAAGCAACAAATTCTAACAGGTGGTCCCCCTTGTCCCCTGAACGGAGGTCAGGATGCCAGGTTTCCCCTGATCCTGCTCTCTCTTTCTATTCCAGGTCAGGACATCAAGCCTGCCTTGGTGCAATTCTCTAAGGGTCATTTCATAGGAAAACTCCTACAAGGTCAAGATACTTCCTGAGCCACGGTAATCCTATCTCCAACATCTGCTCTGTCTTTAAGGGATCCAGGTCATACTTTGCCTAGGACTGAGTTGGCCTGATTTCCTTTCTCTTCCTTAGGTTATCTCAAATCAGATCTACCCCAATCCGGGTATGACCTATTTATGCCCCATCAATAGACGATTTTACTGTATACTACTGCTGACCAGCATATAATAGTTCAAATATTGGTGATTTTACTCTAGTGAAACCAGCAAAAAAGAAAGGTTCAACATTTGATGCACATATTAATCACAGAGTTTCATTTTGAGTGGATGTAGCTACAGAAACAAATTGGTCCATATAATAATTTACTTATTATTATGATTTTATTTTTAATAAAAAGGTATTGTATTGGGGAAAACCTGGATCTCCACAAAATATTTTGTGGTAATAAAAATGCTTTCAGCTTGAAAACCTTTTTTAAAATAAAAATAAATAAAAATCTCTTTATTTATTATGCAGTTTTCATGGGGTCCTCCTCTAAAACATGTCTCTAGGCTCGATGATAATGGTCTCACTGAGTCAAACAGGTCCAAATTTAAACGAGTTTGCTCATGTTATTACAGTTGTGGAAAATTATGATGCATGCATGTTGCTAATAAAAATAAAATAAAATCATTTTCACAAAATAGGATAGCCAACCGAATAAAGCAACAAATCATTGGTAAAAAGTTCGGTGATGCATTGGATTCTTGGGTGATCTTGAAGAGGTTATTTATAACCACAGCAATGGAGTGGTTATTTTTCTTCATAACTATTGTCTATTTCTTTTTTAGGATAATTTAGAAAACTACCCCCAAATCAAAGCCTTATTACGAGAGAAAAGGAATACCCAATAATTTACTTCGCTTACCTCTTGTTCTTCATCATCGTCACTTGTATAATCTGTCGCACCATTTGCAACTCTAGGTAGTAGTTCAGAAGATGCTGCTTTATCTAAAACACAATAGTTAAAAAAAATTTAAAGGTTAAATTTTAAAATTAAATTAGTATATTATATATATACATATATATATATATATATGTAAGAAAATTTAAAATATTTATATTTTAGAATATAAAATAAACCATCAAATATTTCCCATAGCCAATCCTGCGAACACATCAATTCCTCCAATTTTTCTGGAATTAGACTACTCCTGTGCTTATTTACAATCCTACCACTAGTGCTAAAAGAAGCCTCTGAAGCAACTGTGGAAACAGGAATAGCATAAAATCTCTTGCAATTGAACGTAATGTCTGATACTTAATCCCTTGCGTCTTCCACCAAGTTAATATATCAAAATCTTCATCTATGGGTAGCAAAGGCTCCTCCAGATAAGAATCAGACTCCGGCTTCTCATGTGTATCAGTGGTAACCTCAGACAAATACGCTTCAAATGAATCAATACCCCCAAGAAGCTTTTTTGTTGCTGATCCAAACATTGATCCTGAAGATGACGATTTGCTTCCACTTGCACCGTTCCTGGATTTGGCATTTGAAGATCCTTCCTTATACACCTTTTCAAATTCACACATGGTCTTTCGAATTTTATCTTTCTCTATGTTAGCATTTTCTCCATACAACTAATCATTGTAGAAGTCGATAAGTCTAAACTTGAATCTTGGATACAAGATGACAGCAATATAAAAACCACATGAACGTCCTCCCAATAATTATTGTACTTTGAAATCATGTTACGATCCATCTCTACTATTTCAATATATTCGGAATCAAGCCATGCATTCATTTGAAGTCTAATGTGACAAATAAACATGAAAATCGTGTTTGCAGTAGGATTCTTGGTAGTAGAAAACATATTAGTCAAATCATAGAAGAATTCTAACTTCTCGCAAATCTCACCAGCAAGCAGCCAATCATGGTCAGTAAGCACAGTCTTATATGATGAATCATGTTGTTTCAAATGAGGAAAGACGTTCTTATAAACCAATGCAGAACTGATCATGAAATAAGTACAATTCCATCTAGTTTTGACATCATGAGCAAGCTTTTTAATACATCTAACGTGCAATTGTCATGCCGTCTCTTCAAAATTTTCAACTTTTTTTGGTGTTGCAGTCTAATAATAAACACTATCTCTAATTCTCTCAATGTTATCTCCAAGTACATCCATACCATCCTTAACTATCAAATTTAGTATATGGGCAGCACAACGCATGTGTAAAAACTCCCCACCCAACAACAATGAATCAGGAGAAACCTTGTTCAACATTATTGATAGCATGGAAACTAGAGAATCATTTGTGTTATAATTGTCCAATGTCAAAGTAGACAACTTACTGTCAATATTCCAATCCAACAAGTAGTCAAATAATGCATCACAAATAGTTTGAGCCGTGTGTGGACAAGGAACATACATAAACCTACATTTTAAGAAAATATCAAGAAATCGGATATGGTCGTCAAGATCTCGTCAACTTAAAAAGTAAACAAGTTCATCACATAAATAATAAAATCGAAGACAATTTTTTCCATAATTTACCAAATACCAATCCCTTAGCTAACTACACTTTATAAATAAGAGAGAATATCGAAAAAGTAAGTACCTCACAATTCTACTATGCAAACTCCAAGTATTATCAATAAAGTGCGCAGTTACTGCCATGTACCCCTTCTTTTGGTTACTTGAAGTCCACATGTCCGTAGTGATTGCAATCCTGCTCTTGTTACTTTCCAACAAAGATATTACTTTACTCTTCTCTTCGCTAAATATCTTCATAATATCAGAGTGCGGTGTATTCCTTGATATTGGCTTGAAAAGAGGTTGTATTGTATTTAAAAACATCTTGAAGGCCTTATGCTCAACCATGCGAAGTGGATACTCAAGAATAATGATCATATATGCAAGATGGAGTCTAGCTAAATCAGCATCAAATGTGTGGTTCTTCAATTGATTTTTTCCATCAATGTCTTTGCTGGAGTTCAACAAACATTGCTTTATATCATTCGTCACATTGCTCCTAGATGGACATCGTTTGATATGCTCTCTTAAGTGGTTCGTTCCATTTCTACTATGCGCAGATAACTTCTTGTGGCAATGATGACAATCTGCTAACCATGCCCCACTAATCTTCTGCTTTTCAAAATGATCCCAAACTTTAGATTTTAATTTTCTCTTTCGAGTACTATCCATTCAACAACGTCATCAATATGATCATCAGATTCTCCACTTGGTATTGAGCTTTGGGTTTGTGTACTAGTAAGTGGTGTAGAGCCTATCTGTGACGGTCGAATAACAACATTGTCGTGAGGAGTAGTGCCATCATTACCAGATTGTTGTGTATGTGCGGAGTCGGAAGGCGTAGATGTATTCATTTGAACAAAATTACCTGAGAAAATATAAGAAAAATATGAAGTTACCAGTCAAAAGTAGACAATGAGTCAAGATAAATATAAAAACCGAGAATCATATATAAGATATTTTGTGCTGCAAATAAGTTGACCACATATAGTATCATCATATAGTATAAAGAAAAACAGAAAACTGAAAAAAAAAATTAAATAATAAAAAGTATCTATGATCAATCACAATCTAAATTTAGATTGGAGCCCGAAAACATCCGGCACAAACAAAAGTTAAAAGCATAATTCAACATAGACGATAACAATAAAAATAATTATAAAATTTTGCAGGTGTGCATGGGGCAAGGAGCTTTGGTATATATTCCTTTGTGTTGTGGGAGAAAAAGTATCTAAAAATTAACTTTCGGTACACCTAAGTATCTAAAATTAACTTTCTGTAAATGGGGTACTAAAATCTATTTGAAAAATAAATAAAAATGTTAACAGATGCTGCATAAATTGTGTGTGACTCAGACTGCAGAAATTAAAGGACAATTTGCTGATAACATATTCTCTGAATTGAAAAAGGAACAACCTCTAAGGAAATTAAGAATGTTTTGTAATTAAATCTTGGGATGTATAATGCAGAATAATTTTAGAACCAAACGTCTTTTGACAGTATATAAATTAACTTAATGATACAAATCCTTTAACATCTTGCCATGATGAATAAATCATATTTCATCATGTTAAAATCCATTTAAATTTTGATTTTGTCAATAGCTAGATTTAACAGGTTTAATGCTCACTGTTATTATCAATAGCAAAATTTAAAGATTGAAATAAATATTTATCACTTTTAGAATAAATAGATTATTGAATCATGCATTTAGCAAGAAACCAACCAACCCACATCAAGTTTCAGAAAGAGGAAATAAAATTAAAATCAACAACATATAATCATCTAAATTTAAAGGTAAAGCTTACAGTAAGATAGAAAGCTACATAAACTTTCAACTCTAAATTTAATTAAAACTAGAAACTAAAAATTCTGGAAATTCCAAATAGTTTACCTCTTCAGACACGACAATGATCTTGGTAGGAGCAGGATGTGCGTCGATGATAGTTAATTCAAATCCCAGCGGCGACAATTCTCAGATTAACAATTGATGTGATGAAGATTAAAAAACTCTGCGGCGATAATTCTCAGATTATCAATTGATGGGAGCGGCGGCGGGTTGATGAAATTAAAAGGTTGTGGGTGTGGTTGTGGGAGAGAGGAAGGTGTGGCTGTGGGAGAGAGCTGTGCGGCCGGGGGAGGGAGGGTTGGTGAGTGATAAGGGAAAATGAAAACCCTAACCTTGTATCCATTCCTTTTTTATTTTTTTGGTCTTTGTTCTTTTTATTAGTTTAAAGACTTTATTTGTCATAATAAAATAATTCATATATATTTATATTTATGATATTCCGGGTAGGGCACGGGTAATCGGGTAGGGTACGGGTAGGGTACCCGTTAAAGTATAATCGGGTAGTCGGGTAGGGTAATCGGGTAGGGTAGTGGGTATAAAATCCTTACCCGTACCCTACCTGTACCCGATACTGTAGCTTGCGGGTAGTACCCTCACTCGACCCGCTACCCAGTTTTTTAGGGTAATACCCTACTCGATTCGTCGGGTACCCGATGGGTACCCTACCCGTCGGGTAAAATTGACAGCCCTAGCAGATGTGTTTCAAGGAAAGAATCTTTACAAGTCATTCCTTAACCTTGTGTAGCTGATTTGTCCATCTTGCCAATGCCTTGATTGATTGCCTTCAGATCTTCTTTCCAAAACGCTCTTCCTTAAAGATGTACTCTCAAACTGGATGTCTTCATGAAATTAATTACCATCAATTATCCTGAAACACAATCAATTCAAGCAAACATAAAATCTTAATAACTTTGGGTTGTTAGTTCAATTAGTTAGCCAAGGAAAGATAGTTGTTGGAACAGTTAATCAGAACTCAATTATCAAAAACCAATTTATTATCAATTTCTCCAATCACACAACACTTCAATCTTCCCCTTTGTATTTTCATCAGAAACTTACAAGCTCAATTTAAATAGTTGTTCAACAAGATTCTGCATAAAGAGCATAGGATAATAAGGTAAATAAGAACTTAAACTAAATTAAAACAACCATCCAAAATAATTAAGTATAGTCCCAAATAAAAAAAATGTCTCCCCCACAAAACATGGTACATAAAACAGTCGTAAGTTTTTTAAAAATAGCTACTCCTTAATTAGTCATTCCTCTTCATCAACGTCATCGATGTCATCCTTGTCAAGATATTCATCCACCACTTCATCAATAACTTCATCCTCCTCAGAGCCTTCCTCCTCTGGTTCTTCAATCGCCTTGCCTTTGATGTTGGACTTCCCTTTCGATTTGCCCTTGGCACTCTTATCGCTAGTGCTTGCCTTATCCAGTTTCCTACCCCCCTTTTGTGACCAAACAATCAAAGTTATAGAATTAGCCAATGAAAATGTCCAGAGATAGATGATTGCATGCTTGATGTACATGCGATAGGTCTGAATAATAGCAACCTGGGCAGCAAGCTTCTTTTATTCCCAAAAAGTAGGCCAAAAGGTTATCGGGAATAATAGCAGCAGAGACTAGAGTGTCTTTAGTAGGTGGGTTAATGGGGAGAGGTTCCTTTTTCATTGTGTTAACAATAGAGACAGCGGCACGCTAAATGCGTGGTTTGGGTCCAAGTGCATCTTCCGTCCTTTTGGAATTGATTCGTACATTATGATCCTGAAGCATTGCCTAAGTTAACGAGGGAAATGGTAGAAGACGTGTGGTGTTAGGGGTATCTGCAAAGAATCCAACTGAGTGAAAAATATGGAACCAATAATCGATGGGATTATCTTGAAGAAGAAGATAAAGGAACACAACTTTTTGCACTGAGGTAGAGGACTTGTTCGATGTGGATGTCCAGTTGTTCATCTTAATCTTATGAAAAAGATTGCATTCTAAGGTGAGCAGAGAGATAGTGAGTTCTGAGTTGATCAGCTAAACAGTTATGTCTGATTCGAACTTTCTGTACCTAATTTAAATTAAGTTTGTCAAAGATTATAAGTTTGCTCGTAAGAATACGAGTTCGCTTGTGGGTTGGTAAGTTTAAACCGAGTCGAATCTCAAGGAACAAACAATTGAAATTTTAGATGTTTGTATAATCACAATTTCACACACGAACAAGTATAATTGGGGTTTTTGATTTTATAAACTATGAATTGAAAAGTAGAACAAATTATTGAAAACTAATTAATTAAACTAATTAATAAACTAGAATTTTAAAAGCTAAATGAACTAAGAATTATCAAGGGCTAATTTTTTTTTGCCCCCCAATGTATGCAGTTTTTTTCACTTTGCCTCCCGAAGTATTTTTTGTTCCACTTTGCCCCCTGATGTACAATAATTTTCGACGTTGCCCCCCAAACTTTATTTCCAGCGGAATATTCCTTCTAAAATTCATCGGCGGACAGCTGGGGGGCAAATTAAAATAATATAAATATTAAATTTTTGTTTTAAAATTTTATATTTGGAAAAGATATATAATTTTTATCTTATACTCACACACACACACAAAGTTGTCAATACAATTCCAAATTAAAAAAAAAACATAAATTTCCAATTAATATTTATAATTTTCTAAATATAAATATTGTCAATACATCTTTTATATAATTAAATATAAAACACATGACTAAGTATTATGTAAATTATTAGGTTAAGTAATATAATAATATATTACTATGTATTATGATTGAATAAAATTAAATAAAGGTGTATTTCGTATATGCATTATAATATTATGATACGAAAAATAAAATTATCATTCGATATTATTATTAGTATAAAAAGTGTGATTAAATACTATATTAATCATGAGTATTATTATATAAGATTATAATTAACGAATGATTAATATAATTAAAATCTTGATATTATAAGATTTTAATTATATTAATCATTCGATAATTATAATCTTATATAATATTTAATGTACTCATGATTAATATAGTATTTAATTACACTTTTTATACAAATAATAATATTGAATGATAATTTTATTTTTTGTATTATAATAATTTACATAATACTTAGTCATGTGTTTGATAATTAATAATATTAAAGATTTATTGATAATATTTATATTTAGAAAATTATTAATATTAATTGGAAATTTATGGGTTTATTTTTAATTTGGAATTGTATTGACAACTTTGTGTGTGTGTGAGTATAAGATAAAAATTATATATCTTTTCCAAATATAAAATATTAAAACAAAAACTTAATATTTATATTATTTTAATTTGCCCCCCAAACTATAAGATTTTTTGCACTTTACCCCTCAAACTATAAGATTCTTTCACTTTGCCCCCCAACTGCCCGCCGATGGAATCTAGAAGGAATATTCCACCGGATATAAAGTTTGGGGGGCAACATCGAAAATTATTGTACATCAGGGGGCAAAGTGGAACAAAAAATACTTCGGGGGGCAAAGTGAAAAAAACTACATACATTGGGGGGCAAAAAAAAAAACTAGCCCAATTATCAACTAGGGTTTTAGAAATGGAAGAGAAAATTAAAGAACATGAACAACTACTATTATAATCACCAAGCAGAAATAAACAAAACGAAATTGAAAGAGAAAAGATTACGATCTATATTAACTACTAAATTCAAAGTAATCAAGCATCAAATAATTCAAGATCCGAAAATAAAGATAAATTATCTAAAATCTAGAATTAAGAAGAACTAATCTAGAAAGCATCTAAAAAGTTTAGAGTACTTATGATTATCTAGAAAGCAATAAATCTTCAGCTATTTTGGAGAAGGAAAGGAGATCTCAATCGAAGAAGAATCACAAATCGAGTAATGGAACGTAAGAACTTGTGATGTTGGATCTTCTCTCTCGATCTTGTATCTATGTAACGGAGGATGTAATCGGTCTCTCTCTGTATCTCAAAACCTTAGGAGTGTGTAAAATGTAACCCTTGTTGAAGTATGGAAAGGTGTATATAGTTTTCCAAGACTTGGAACGAAAGTTTCCTTAAGAATTACGATTCTGGTCCCGTTAACGGTAGCTTAGCGATAGGGGCTACCGCTAAGGTTACCGTTAAGATATATCTAAAAATCTCCATCATTGCTTAACGGTACAGGTAACAGTAAGGCTACCATTAAGCCTACTGTTAACTTTTGTCTGAAGCATCCTAATAGTAGTGCTAACGGTAAGGCTACTGTTAAGCCTACCATTAACACCTCTCTGAAAGACTTTGTTTTCTCTTAACGTTATAGCTAACGGTAAGGCTACCGTTAAACCCACCGTTAATTCATTTTGGGAGCTCTCTGTCACCTTTTAACGATGGCCTTAGCGATGATGGAACCACTAGGGGTTAGCGGTAGCTTAGCGGTAGGAGCTACCTCTAAGTAGATATATGTGCTACTTTTGTCACCGAATTGCACGATCTCGTCTCTCGGTTCTCGCAATGGTTGAAAGCTTCGTCTTTTCAGTGGTGAGCTTCTTCGCCTACCTAGCTGTATGGGGAAAAATAGAGAATAATCACCCAATTGCATCAATTGCGATCTAAACACAGTAACATAATCCAGAGATACATAAATATGAAAATATGCTCAATCTATCAAACCTATACTGAAATTAATCACAAATCTAACTAGAACACACCTAGATATATACGAAAATCAAGACAAATATGCATGTTAATCAACTACCCCATGCTTTATTTGTTTGTTCATCCTCGAACAAATGATAATTTCAAAGAATAACAAGTATAAAAATAAGCTCAAGCAAAGAGTCGTGTCGTGCTACATAAATAATTTTGAAAATATAGATAAATGCAACACAAACTCAAACGATAGACTCTTATTACATTGTCGCTCCAAAAACAAAATCATGCATCCTGACAAAGGGTTATATATAAATATATATATATATATATATATATATACGCTCAAAAGCACTAAAATGTTATTTTTAATGGGATGTGTATACGCTCAAATCATCAAAATACGTGCATAATAAATAAGAACTGAAATCAAAAACTTCTCCATCGCATAATAAGTTTGTAACTAACAAAGAATAGGAAAAGGTCTTTATGGGTTGTAATGTGGGCTTTTTGGACGGGTATGGAATATAGAATTCGTGTAGCTAACTCACAATCTAACGTGATCAATAACTCACCAAACTATTCTAATCACGAAGCAAAGTGCTTCAACTCATTCAAATGAAACCTCACTTCACTCTCAAGATGTAGCCTTTATACTTAGGTTATTTCTCAACTCGAAACCCAAAACCGACTTCTAAACAAACCACTTACACAATCTAGAAGCTCATGATACGCTTCTTCTTTCAAACTTAATCTTGCCTCTTAATCATTAGGCGTCGTAAGGAAATTAACTATACTAAACACAAGCCTTTATAAGCTTAGGCAACAACTCAACAAGATTCACCATCTTCTTTATTATTTTCTCTTCTCTCTCTCTCTTTTTTTATATATTTCCCTTTTTTTTTCTTTTTAAGGATGGTGATCTTTAACACTTATTACAATCTCTTCATAAATCCCTGATCAAAAATCCAAAACACAAATAACTAACTAAAATAACAAAATCTTACCCCATGCTAATAATGACGTAAGAGTTAACTCATAAACACTCATGGCTATAGGAAATGGATATTTGGCTATGAGGGGCTCATTCGGAATTTATAGTGGATGATATATTTGGATATGGCTTCAATAAGGGTAATTTATGTGCCCAATCATCATGTTCAAAGCTAACTACACACTGCAATTTGAAAGAGATCTCAAAACAGAACCTACTCAAGTGCATGCAAAGATGATAAACACTCAAACTACTCACTGGCTTTTACATGAAGAGATTTTTAATTGACGCTTCTTTTAAGATCTTGCGAGATCATTTGTGTCCAAGTACCATTTTAAAATATATGTAAATAATAATTTTGAAAATCTTATACACGCTCAAAGACAAGAACCAGACAAACACAATTAAGCGCAGAAATAGCAATTAATCACGTCAATTACTAGCTATCACAAACAACGAATTCAAATTGCACAAGTATATATTACAAGTCACACAAGACTACCCTCCCCCTCCCTAAAAAGCCAGCAATCTCCGAATTGCCATAAGTACATATAATAATCAAATCAAAAGAGGAAAGAAATAAGAAAAACGTCCTTGAAGACTAAATAGTCGAGCGGCTCTAAATAGAAGTTTTCAATCATCCAGTAGTATCAAATCGCGTGACTTTGATTGTCCTGAATAACAAACTACGAAAAAAAATAAACAAACAAAACAGAAAACAAACTAACTAATATTTTTGGATTTTCTTGGTTTTTCGATTTTTTTTTAGAAAAACAAAGATAAAAAGCGATAAATATATACAACAGCAATCAACTGGCCCGTCTCTATCAAATTCCTGGTGGCACATCATCAAAGGGGCCCTGATACGGAATGATGTCCATCGGATCGGGAGGAGGAGGAGCTGGCCAACGACCCATCATATCCATCCAAAACTGGGCGAAATTCGCCGTCAATGCCGTTAAGAGCTTGTGGTTCCTGTCTCTAACCTCATAGGTCCTAGAGACTTTTATGTTCATCATGCTATTGTGAGCTAAGCGAGCATTCTCACACGCCGCTTGAGAATCTTGTCCAGCCAAACGAATGTCTCCCTCCATGATAGAAAGGAGATCATAGACGTTCGTCTTAAATCCTGCATAATCGGCCAAATAAGCATTGAACTCGACCTTCCCTAGATGTGATGACTCGGCCGATACCTTGTCATCGGACTCAACAGGGGTCCCAGTGGTGGTCCCGGTAGCCTATTTTGTCCCAGCATGGCTACCGTCATCAGCCTCCTAATCGTGCACTATGAATTCCCACAATTTCACCACTGGCTTCAAAATCCCCTTGGCTCGCCCCGGGGCTCTAAGCCCAATGACTGATGATCAAAGCAGACGTCATCCTTCTTTGGCACATAACTGCACATCGTCGTGCGCCTGGTGATAAAGGTGCCATGTGAAAGTGGAGCGGGCCTCTATCTGCCCATTTTCTGGACATTCATAATGCTGCGTAGGAGGAGGGGACAAACCTAAACAGGCTTCCGTCTTTTCATGCACCACATGGTTATGTAAATATTTTCTTATGTTTTTGATTTTGTTTGGTTTCCTTTTATAGGGTTTCATTTTCCGACTTCAACCTTAGGTGATTTGATAAGAGGGTAGCATTCATGGAGCCGGGAGAGTCTATCCATACTCGATGTACACTCGGATTTCTTAGATGCTTAGGTGGACCCCACCGAGCTCGACCCAAACTCGCTCGGTTAAGGAAGCTTCTATCTCACCCTCCTTTTACTTGATTTTTCATTAAAATGCAATGAGGGCATTTCATGGTTTAAGTGGGGGTTGGATAGGTGGTTAGGGTCCGAGTGTCACAAAGCATGATTTGTCTTTCTTAATTAGAGCCTTGGCGAAGTGACGCATTCTTGGCAAAGTGACGCTTACTAATTGTGCTTTTATATGGTTGAGTCATTTTTGTGTCTTTTGTGTCTCTATTACATTGTTAAGCAATCACCATATGCTTGGAAGTTTGAGCAGTTTACTTGTTGGGTTTTTACATGTTTATGCCCTCTTGTGTGAGGAGTTGAAAATGTTGCAAAGCTCTTTTGATTTTGTTTCCAAAACCCGGTGCAAACTAGTAAGTAGCCTTGTGTGATGTATCGGTTTTGCTTGCATTGTACGGAAATTGCATTGAGGTGGCTTGATTTTTCTCGTACATGATTAAATTTGAAAATGACCTCGAGGCACATATATCACCCTTATTAAGGCCATATCCAAATATATAAGCTATTTAAAAATCCCAAATGAGCCCCCATGAGCCTATGACCCGTTTCTTGTAAGCTGAGCTTGATTTTAGCTATTATATCTTCATAATTTGTGAGGTAAGAGTGTATGATTAGTTGACAAGAAATGTGAGGGAAATCGATTATGGGTTTCAAGTTTTGAGTTGTTTATACAAAAAAATCAAAAAAAGGAGAATAAAACTCCAACACTGATTCAACCCTAAAAAGAGCCCACGTCCAAAGTGACGCCAAAAGCCTGGAGCACCTTCCCGACCTGCACCACAAAACGAGTTAGAAAGGACCACCGGTGGTTTTCCGGTGGAAACCTCTCCGATGCTTAAGTCAGTAAGCGTTTGAGGTGTTTTTTCCAGGAAAAGAAGAAGGAATGCACAAAAGAATGACCTACCTCTCTCAGCCTTGGGGCCGAGATACTTATAGCTTTCCTTAGCGGGGACCCCGGCCAGGATCTAAGGAACACATGGCGCAAATTAAGGGCCGTTACCCAACAAATTCTGACAAGCGGTCCCACTTGTCTCTTTGTTGGGGATCCGAGAGACAGTTCTTTCTTTCCAGCCCATGATACCTTTATCTTCTTTTTCCTCTCGCTCGAGCCAGCCCTTGCTAATACCGAGGAAGAGCTCTATTTTTTGGAGACCCCATCAGTCCTTTGACCCAGGTCAGGCTAATCCCCACCTCCAGGGCTCCGACTGGAAATGACCTCAGGACCTTCAACGCTCTTGCAAGGGACCGAGTCAGGGGTCTTAAAGGAATCGTCCTTCCCACGTCTTGTTTTGCCCAGAGGGCTTAACTAGATCTTTCGTAGAGGCAGACCTAGTCTATCCTTCTCATAATTTTGGGTCAGAGCTACCCCAACCCAGGTCTGGCGTATATTCTGCCCTATCAACTCCTCCCCCCAAACAGTTAGGGTAGGTCGGTAATCTCTCTGGGCTCCTTTGGAATAAATGTGGTCCTTTTGTTTTTTATGACTTCTCATACTGGGGAATCCCGAGATATCCGCCTGCCAAACWGCCCTAATTATTGGCATTAGTGGTGTCGGTTCGTATCCCCAAATGGTTACTGTAACCACACGTCTTTCCAAGTACTGTATATGATTAGTCAGCGGCACGCGTCCTATTTCAAGGCGGTTAGCGCTCCAGCTCACTGCCTAGGGTACTATTCCTCTGTCCGCATTAAATGCAAGGATCCCATCAAATCCCGCTTTTCCTTGATTTTCGTTTTCAAAAATTATCAACTTCCTTTTGTCCCTCCAAACTTSTTTRTTCTATTTCACTTTTCAAATTTCATCTRCCAATTTTTRGAATCCCCTCCATTATTTCTTTTCAAGCTTTCAGATTCTCCCAGATTTCCTCTCAGTCTCTRCGCCGTTCGCGARGATTTCTACGATTCTACTCCACTCTACTCCTTGTAGCTATCTTCAAACAGGTACTCCTTTCACCTCTCCTCAAATTTTCAATTATGTCGACCTCCTCTACCAACTCCTCCGGGGGAACTCCCCCAAGTTCTCCGACGAATTCCACCTCCTCCATAAACCTATCTTCATCCGAGTCTCTGCCGATGGTTCCGGTAGAGAGGCCTACAATGCCCCAAGTACCCCATTTCCTCGATAATATACCCTCCATAGTTAGCACCAATACACTTAGGGATATCCGTGCAACCTTTCCTATCTCCGACCAGTTTTCTTTCACCAGTCCGGCGCCTGACGAGAGGGCTTCAGCACCCCCCGCCGACCATCTGACCTTTTACGTGGATCAATTCCACGCAGGGCTGAGCCTGCCGGTTCACCCTTTCATACTGGCCGTATCCCGACTGTATCAGATTCTGGTCCAACAATTTTTACCAAATGCTTTTCGCGTCATGGCCGGATTTCACCTTGCGGCCCAGTACGCCGGCCTTGTACCTACGGCCCAGCTTTTCTTTTCTCTGTTCTAGGTGAAAAGCTCTTCAGGCTTTTTCTATCTCTCCGGACGAGCAGATGTACACTTTTTAACTGGTCTTCCCTCTTCCCACAAGAGCTGGAAGAATAAGTTCTTCTTTGTCCAGAGCTCAGAGGCCTGGGGCTTTCCCACTGAGCCCATCACTTATCTTCACCCCCAGGTCCGCATATCCCGGGGTGACAGATCACCCCATCTGACTGAGAAAATAGCTGTCTTGAACCAGACCCCTTTTGACCTATCAAAGCTTCTCAAACCCACTATCCTGAATTTCTTCAACTCCCAACGAGAAAATGGACCTCTGCCTTCCCATATTGGTATATGTTCAATTATAGTCCATATCATCCTCTTGACGCCACCCCCTTTTCTCCTTCCCTCCTCCCCCCCCCCCCCTTTTTTTTTTAATCTCATTTTCCCTTTTTCTTTTCTCCAGTAACCATGATGCAAGCGCTGTTAGAGGCGAAGAAGGCAGCAGCGAAAAACCAGAAAAGCACCTTGGGCGAGCCTGCCAGGGCTTCCCCCACTCAGGAAGAGGTGACCCTGGTGGCGGCCCCTTCCAACCGCCCCCGAGAACGTAATCCTCCCGAGCAGGCCTCAATAACTCCTCTTAGAATTGTTGCACCAGAGGTGGCAAAGAAAAATGTGGATCAAGGGGAGGGGGCCCCTCTTAAACCAGCAGCTCATGCTCAGGAAATCCAACCCCTTTTTGACCCCGAAGAGGGGCAGCTCCAACCCAGYAAGAGGAGGAGGGAGGAAAGGCCTGGAAGCACCCCCAAGGGGACTCCACAAGTCCCTCCTTACCCCAACCAGACCTTCTTCAACAGGTCTGTGATGAATTGTACTGGCGAGGTGGCCAGGCAGTACATGATGGGGCTTGCTCCGACAGCGGATCGTCGTGAGATGGAGAAACTGTCTGATCCGGCTCTGTTGGATGGATTCTGTCAAGTAGAGGCGCAGGTAAGGCCTTTAACGCTGGTCGCGATCCCAGTCTTTGTTGAGACTTTCGCTCATTCCTTTATCAATTTTCTTTTTGTAGGCAGTGGTGTTCAGGGCTACTCTTCTAGCCCGGGCTCGGGGCTCCTTACTCCAGGTGGATCTGAAGAGGGAGATAGAGGATATGAAGAAGCAGAAGCAAGAACTGTTGGCCAAAAATCATGGCCTTAATGCTGACCTAGAGCTTCTCAAGGCAAAATAGGTAGGGAGTAAGGCATAATTGTTGGCTTGGCGGGAGTCTGACGCAAAAAAGCATGCTCAGATAGTCCTCTTAGAGCATGAGGTAAAGGAACTCAGAGAGAAGGTGCGAGCTGCTAGAGCTGAAGGGGAGGCCAACGGGGAGGCGAGGGGTCTCACAGAGGGTGAAGCGAAGGGGATACTTGGATTTTTAAATTCAGATGAAGGTCTGCGCTTGATCCAACTAACCCGAGCGACCACGCGCCAGGCCTTTCTGGAATCGGTGGACCTGTACCGACTTTTGGTGTCTGAGGCTGAGGCTTACTATCTCCTTGGCGTGGATGCTCATGCCAAGTGGATATCAGAGAATCCTTCCTTACCCTTTGACTGAGAGGCATCTGTCCAGGGCGCATCCGAACCTACTTCCTTCTGCCACAATGCTGAAGGCGACCGGTTGCATATGCTAGATGATCTGTCTTTTGCTGATCATATCCGCCAGGCCTTTTACTCCTCCAGCTCGACCTCTTCTCCTCCCCCCGATCAATCGTTGGCGATGGTTGCCACTAACTCTCCAACCTTCGTCGACCTGGGAGATTTACAGGACTCCACCCAATTTGGGAAGAGCTTCGCTGAGGGATCCCATACCCCGGAGCAGTTATGAAGACCTGTCTGCCCTGTCTGTATTAGTTTCAGTATTGTCAAGTAGACCTGCATGTTATAGCCTGTGTGGCTGGCCTGTTTTTTATTTGTTCTTTGCCTGGATGCTTTAATTTGTACTCGATTATTTCTTAATGACAATTAATGCTTTTGTCTTGTTGCAACTCTTGAGATTTTTAGGGTTTCCTTAATATCCGGAAACCCTAGTACTTTTTGATTCTTCTTACGTGCCTGCGATTTCAATATATATCTGCGTATATGCTTTGTTCTCATTCTATTATCCTTTTGCAATATGTCTTCATCCCCTCTGATCGAAGAACTCAATGCAGTGAAGAGAAAAAACATATCTTTAGTCGTGGAGAAATTCAAGCTTTCCGACCAACTGGTCGCACTCAAAGAGAAAGTCGGCTATCTCTATCGATTATTGGAGAGAAAATTCCAGAAGAAACGTTTCTACAAAAGGGAGTGGGCTGAACTCC